>ML824480.1:55244-67430 GCA_009831015.1 Picea engelmannii | reverse complement strand
TTTTCCCGAAAAAAAAACCCCAAGTGTATTTCAGATTCATTAAGTATGAAAATTTTGTTTTATAAAGATTTTAAATAGTGCAAAGACTCCAGGATATCAAAAAATTTTGTTCTTAAGGTAAAAATTTAAGTTCAGTTTCAACACCGACAAGACCCAGCCAGATGATATATTGTCTGCTGGTTGGTAGTGGGAGGACTCTTAGTACCCGCATACCCAAAAGGAGTGAGGGTGGGCGCTAGTCTGAACAAACAATCATTTTGTTCCTTGCTCTCTCTTAGCAGCGGGAAATGAGTCTATATATCTGCCTATATTTGGTAGGTAGATTTTCCCCGACGCAATCCACAAACTCAAATTCCATCCCATCCTTGGTGGATAAGTCCGACGACTCAGCAGTGTGGAATGGAGTTTCTCGTGGATCTCCAGATCTATCTATAGTTCCGGGGGAAGGGATACATACATACCAAAAGTTTCGAACATAATTCGTTTTCAGAATTTGTTACGGCAACGTAGATCGATCTATACCTTGGACAGTTTAGGGATAACCTTCGCTTCGCTATGCTAAATTCTATAACTATAGATCGTAGTTGGCAGAATTTGTGCCACTTACTCATATTTCTTCCCCTCTCCCTCACCCAAGGGATTGGGTTTCGCGTTCAAACCCTCACCCGTTGCGGGTGAGCCACTAATTGTACCTCGCCCTCCCGATGGTCTTTAGAGCAGCTCGAAATATCGCCCGTCACCCAAAGGATGGGTGAGCGACTTTGTTCCTCGCCCTTTTTGGGTCGAGTCACTTAACGTACCTTTGGTTTTGATCGAGCAACTACGTACCTCGCCCTCCTTTGTCGGACGAGTGACTCTGTTTCTCTCCGTACCTCAAAGAGATAGCTAGAAGGTAAGGTTATCCCTCAATCCTTCTTACTTAACTTCACTTATCTCCTTGGCTTTGTCTCTTTATTTCTTCCCTCAAATCTTTCTCAAAGTCTGAGTTTGCTTGATGAACGGGACTTTCCGCTATGCTCATAAGGTAAGACCTTTCTGGCTCAGCTCAGTCAGTGCCCTAAACAAACTATTTACTCTTTTTTTATGAAATTTGATAACCCGCCCTTCTATATCCATCCATACTAAGGTTCTCTCCCGAGACGAAGGCCAAAATATCGATCGTATATAAGCAAACAAGGAATCCATTGGATGGAAGAATAGCCCCAGTCCCCTTTCTTTTAATGAACATATACACGTGGACAAATGGTTCGAATGCGCAGATACCGGAATTACGCTACGTGCATAACAATAGGTAGGATTTACCTCAACGTCTTGAGCCAGACGGAGTACTGGAGTGCTTGCTTATTGAGATAACTCACACTCCACGTCCATAGAATCGACAAGTAAGTGCGGGAGTGAGACTGACCTACGAGCGAGGAAGAGAACTAACCTAAAGTAAAGAAAGAGAGTGGGTAATGCGAGGCTACCTTGTATTTCCTGTCACCCCTTTCACCAATTCACTGTGAGGCTGCTCTTCCTTCCTCGTCGCTTATTTCTTTATTTAATGGAAGGTTCTAGTGCTTCCAGAATTGGTTACGTAAGAAAATATAACATCTTTAAACCACCCTACAGACAAGACATAACGGAGAGATGTGGGAAATCCATCCTCGTGCCAGTTCCATATATAATAAGCCCAATAGAAGTATGAGGTCTGGGTTATACGAGGTACGGGGTCAAGGATAAGAATCCCAATAGAAGTACTAGGTTCGAAGGGTTCTTTCACAATAGTAGCACGAGTAACGAGGTACGGGGAAACCCTCTTCCGTGACCCATAGTACAAGTACCGGTAATAGTGTTTGGCTAACCCAGTATATCGCGACTATTGTCCTTACCTTATCTATGCAAGAATCTGTGTTTATGAGCTAAAGGTTTAGACTAAAGATAGTACGGGGAGCTCTTATCCAGCCTGAAACTATATCTATCGTACTTAAGGAGCCGAAACCTATACTTGCATGAGCTATTCTGCAGCTGGCACCTAGACTGGCATGAGGTGAACTAAGACTCTTACATGACTAGATTTTCCCCACATCTTACACGAACTCTTACCTGCCTCCTCTTCCAGGGGTTTAGATGAACTAATACATGTAGTACAGGTAGCTGTGAAGCCAAGGATGTACGCTATTTATTATGAGTGGCCAAGTAAAGAGCTACTGAGGACAGGTTAAGATCTTACTATTGTTCGACACCAATGTATTCCCTCACTTCGCTCGACCACAGTTAATGACTCACTTCATAGGGTTAAGCAAGTGTAAGTATAGCTAATAAATGTAGTACAGGTATATTAGGGAGCGGCCGCAAAGAGGTACAGTTCTATTGTGTAGCCCACCTATCGTACAGGATCAAGTAGGATACCAGCTTTAGGAGACCTACTACTCGTACGGGTGAAAGTAGATATCTAAATCTCATCCTTAGGAGAGACAAAGACTTGTACAGGAACACCAATTACTCACCTCACCTCTTACGGTGGTTTAAATTCCCATACCTTAGGAGAAGACCGATTCAGAAAAAGGCAAGGCCATATTAGATAAAATAAAATGCACGCAAAGTTACTGTGGGGATCAATAGCAGAGCTTCCTAAAGGTGTAAAAACGCCTCTGAAAAGGTCCTAATCTGCCGCTGTATGAAATCCCTGGCATCATCCGTTGCTGTATGAAAGCATCAACCAAGGTTGGGAGGCCCCTACTCAATAGTGCAAGCACAAGATTCTCCGGGGGTAAACAATCCGGCTAGGCACCAACGAGAGGAGATTGCGTGTGGAGCCGGTGAAGGTCAGTAAAGGCAGACTCAGAAAAAGCATCAGAAAGGCCATTATTTCTATAAGAGAAAGCACGAGAAGGTGCTTTGGGGTACCTACCTATATACCAGAGCACGTAAAAAGGGTGTTAAAAAGCCTCTGAAATGGATCTGCTGCGGGATCAAAGCGCAAAGGTAAACTCCCGCTTAGCCAAGCACCAACGAGAGTAGATTGGGTTGGGTGGGGAGCCTGGGAGGTGTCCTCGCCTGACCAGTTCATTATATAGATATCTCTTTCTACTCCACTTCGTCTATTTTAGCCCAACTACTTCATTAATATTATCGATTATGAGAGCGGAGATCCCATATGAGGCTAAAGCATAATTACATATATAATTGAAGAAATCACTAGCAATATCAGGATGAGTGATCGTAAGGTAGACAAGTCCTCCAACAAGCTGCCTATAAGACGTCAGATCAGGAAGAGGATCACCATCATCTGCTCGATACTTAACATTAAGATGGGGTATCCACTGTCTTCGAATCGGAAAGGCATGCACGACTGATGGATGAGCTCATTAGTATACTTCAACTGGGACAGGATAAAGCCACGGGGTGGTCATTGGATAGGGCTCTGACTCTACTGCCAGGTCGAACTACTCAATAAGGCTCGGTGATCATGCCAAAAAAATGGTTCAGGCGCTCCTCCCCCCGTGCCTGAGATCAATGACCCACAATGAATTTCTACAAACAAAAAACTGAGAGATCTACATAGGGATAGATATCACAAATAACCCATATTTACCCTGACAACAAAGATTGACAGCTCAGAATCAGGCCCAGGGATGGGACCATGTGGAAAATAGGGTACGAAGAAAAGGCCACCAATGGTTTAGATCTAACATGGGTCGAGGAATCAATGGATGATAATGGATGATGGAATGGCAGACTTGGACTTAGAAGGCTTATATTATGTGGAGTTTGAAACATCCCTCAACTTTTAAGGAAGACACGCTGTTAATCTTCACAACTAATGAGATGGGTGAAATCATCAAGAGATCCATCATGACAAACCAAAGACACGTGTCCACAAATAGACTGGGTGACATTTCAAGGATTGGTGATGGGAAGACGATTGGTGCATCTAACAGAGACAGTGAACCATTTGAGTATTAACCGTCTACCATGGGGTCGAGGATCCTTACCTAATAACAGATTCTATTCATCATGAGAGATCTCCTATTCGCTCAGCTGCCACCTGTAAAGCTTTAGTTATCCCCACTACCTCTCACCCAGGCTTACCACAGGTCAACATCACCATCTCGGGCTAAAAATGGGTTGGGGTGGCTTTCCTTATCTAATCTAAAGTACCTTATATGAATTATTAATATAAATAAAGAAATAATATACCTTATCATATCTCTCTAAGACTGAATAATGTCCCCTTCCCTAATCCTTGTTCCTTGGGTTGTGAGGGGTTATGGGGTGGTCCGCAGGGCTATATTTCTGTCAATCCCGGTCCCAGGGTAGGATTGTACTTCTTGTATTTATGTATTATGAGCCTATTTCATGGACCCCTGGTTTTATGTATGAACCCCCCCATTTAATTGGGTGTTGTGTAGGCTCCGTGATAGATGTCCCATGGGCCCTGAAAATAATGTAATTGTAATTCCTCTACCTGAAAGGTTTTATAGTGTTTCATTCAACCAGTATGTGTTTATTACCTTGATGGTTATCTCTGATAGGTTTTCTTTTCCTCCCTCTTAAATCACCCACCGGAGGTGCAATCATTCCCTTAGGCTCTTTTCCTTACGTCTACGAGCTTATCCTCCCCCGGAGTTGAATCTCTCGACTTAATCCTTCTATTTAAGGTAAGCTCAGCTCCCTTCTCGGGATCTAGCTTCCCGGAATACTTCCTTAAGTTACTTACTTCCCTCTGGGGGTATAGTGAGGTATTATTAATGGTTGTATGCTGTAGTAAGTCATGGTAAGTGGTCAAGTAAGATCAAGTAGTAGGAAGCAAGTCAAGTCAAGATCAAGTCAAGTTAGTCAAGTCATGTCAAGTCAAGTAGTAGAAAGTAGTCTAGTCATAGTAACAAGATGGTAATGTCAAGTCAGTAAAGCAAGAGTCTATATGTATGGCTGTTAGGTGATAGTAAATATCTGTCTCATAAAGGGAATAAGGTATATAATCTATATAATGGGAATCAATACAAGGTGGTTAGGCATTCAAAGAGAATATATAAACTCAAGCTTGTATAGGGCTTGCTAGGGCTTTCGAGGGCTCCATAACCTTCCTATCTACAGTATAACCCATAAGAGAAATATATAACTGTCCTAAAGATAAGAATAAATATCTATCTCTGTAAGCCATAAATGTATCTTTGTCTGTTGATAATGACATGAAGTAAAGTTACATGACAGGTTGCTCTATTGAAGTAGCATGAAGATAGTAACGATGAAGTGAATCAGTGACATGAAGTTCAGTTCCAGTTGCTGTCTTGAAGTACCATGAATAAATAGCTTAGCCAATGATGAGAAGATCCCACTACACTCACCCCCGTCGGTAAGTTGTCCTCTCATCGTTCTACGGTTGAGCTTAAGTCCGTCGAAGTCCATCGCTTGACATTTCGATGTGTATCAATCTCTGTGTGAAGGATAAATGCACAAAAGATTCTTATACGATGCACCCTCGCACTTGATAGAAGCTAGATCACTTGTCTTCCATGATGACCTACATAAGCTCTTGTTCATGGGAGTGATGCAATAGAGGCAGAGGAAGCAGAAAACACATAGGCGTGTGAAGTTATTTTTGAAACGCTGGAGCAGGAGCAAAGGTTGCTGGAGCAGGAGCAAAGGTAGCATACCCAGTAGCAGATCCTATAGTTTTCCCACCTAAAGAACTAGTTCCAGAGCCTGTTGATCTTTACTCGGTATCAACAAACCCATATGTGAATCCTCCAGGCACAGTTACAGATCAAGATCGAGATTCTGATTCAGTTGTTGGTTCTGAGCTTGACTTTGATTTCGTTGAGTAAGCACGAGTAGTTCAATATGCATGAGCAGTTCGAGAGCAAGACCCAGCATCAGTAGCACCACCAACATAGGTAGCATCTTATATAGTATCTGAACCAACATCATCATCTAAGACAGAGACAGTAGAGGCATCAATAGCGGTAGAGCGCCTAGTTGACTTTGATCCAGCCCTTCCACCAGGCTTTAATAACCAAGCATCAGTAATAAGGGATAGAGGCACCATAGGCATAAGCGGCAGAGCCTGTTCGAAAGTCAGTAGTTACAGTAGATTTTGTTCAGTAAGCAACAGTGTAAGCACCAGCAGCAGAGGAAACAAAGGCAAGGTAAGCTAAGTAGTCAATCAAGGCGGGCAAAGAAGCTAAGCCAAGTAAGGACAAGTTAATCAAAGTCTAGTCAAGGCAATCTACTAAGTCAATGGCAAGGGTCTAAGATGCCAATCCGAGCATGGAAGGTTTCTGTAGAGCCAAGCAAATGCAAGTCTAGGAAAGGTCTGCCATCAATCCAAGCCCATGGACAATTCAACTTTCACCGAGTCAAATCAACAAGCAATCAATCCAAGCCCTCCCAATTTACTATATTTCCATCCTTTCAATCCTTTTGTCCGGCACAGAGAATCCTTCAGGGCAGGAAGAGATGGTAGGGTAGGGTTTCGGTTCTATTCTTGCAGAATCACATAGTTAGTCCTCCTATCTCGCTATTCCATGTCCATTATAGTGGCGTATTCGAGACCGGATCAATGTATTCTGGATCTATGGAGAGAAAGGGCCCACCTGAGATTCAAGGTTGGGAAAACTGAGACTAAGAGATAGATCGACCTGGGGAAATGTTTAGTTAGTGGCACTGGTAGGCTTGCTTTAGAAACTCTCCGGAGGCGGGTGGGTGTAAGGGAGAGGGAATAACTAGCTGAAAAGTGAGGGAAGGCTTTTTACGTTTGGTCCCGCCGCATGTTTCTCTGGAGGTGGGAAAGAGTAGTAGGAATGGGCATGAGGTAACTGGAAAATTCGAGATTAGCCTGACATCCGCCATTGATCTTTGCCGAAGTCACGAGAACCACTTCCAATGCCTAGTAATGGGTGAAACAAGAATACCATTCCTCACTATAGAAAGAATCTAGGGCTATTGAAAATGACTAAAGCTTAGGCTAATCGATGCATCATAGTGGTGGTGGATAAATGTCGATGCATTATGAATGAAATAGCGGTATAGGAAGTAAGAAGTGGAGTGATAATGGGATATGGATTCTATTAATAACTCATTTAGACATCGATTGCCAAGGCTTCCTCAAAGCCTCTTATTCCTTGGGCCGGGTGAGCACTACCAAAGCCGGTGGGGGGGAATAAAGTGGGTGGGAGAAAGAACGACGAGGTTTGGCCTGTAACAGTTCTAGGTGAGCTGTACCAGCTACTTGCTAAGGAGAAAGGAAACTCCGGAGTTGCACGTACTAGAGAATATATTGAAACGCAACTAATTCATTCTAAGGTCCACCACCCACCCTTGCCACTATAGTGAAAAGCAACAACTATGGTGGGAATGAATAGTTAATTCCTATGTTCCATAGTTAGTGCCTTGGTCTGGGGGCACAGAAAGATACCTCCCCCCATTCCTTCATTTCAGAACCAACTACTAGATCCCACCCACCTTAGATTCAACCTATTTATATTTCCCTGTAGTTTTAAGAAAGCAAAGATAGAAAATAGTTGATTCGAAGCGCAAGAAACACAGTTCATTTCGCCTAATAGTTTAATTCCTTAGTAACTTAGGGGTGGGGCGGTTCATTGATGGTTTAGGCCCTAACCGTCATTTCCTTCCCACCACCCCGTCCCCAAGCCTTTCTCATCCCACCCGGTAAATGGAATATCTAGTTAGGTTACTAAATGGAGGGGGCCAGGGTCAAATATGATAAATGGCGTGCCATCACACGATGATTTCAGAGAAGCACTCATTCAATTCAACAATTATCGCTTAATGAAAGAGGTGGGTGAGCTAGCTAAACATGCTTATATAGAGAGGTGGGACGATGATACCTTGGATTGATTCTTGCATGCGCTGAAACGAAGAGGCGTTAGAAGTTGGATGGTTGGTGGATCGTGCTTGGAAGCGAAGATCAACGCGATGTTATGAATAGTGTGGCATTTGGATCACTTTCCCTCTGGGAATATAAAAGAGTTTATATAAATTAGTTGATTCAAAGCGTAATGAGACCCCACCCTGCTATTGTTTTGTTTCGATAAAGCTACTGAAATGGGTAGTTTTGTTGAACAACTAACTTACCTCAAAACTGGAATTTTCTAAACTATCAACTAGAGTAAGTACAGTACCTGGACAAAGAAGAAAGAGTATCCATTAGGTCATGGTGTTTAAATAGCTCAGGTGTTTAAGGAGGAGATATATTAGAGCAAGCTAAGCTATATTTAGTTGAGTAAAGAACCAACATTCATTCTAAACCAGAATAGTTCCTCCTGGGTTGGATGGGGTATCTCCCTTGTTTCCTCACCTCATATCCTGCCTAGATTAACTAACTCTTTAGTGGGATATTTTTCCAGCCTCAGTAAGTGATATTATTCCAGTTCCAGTCTTAGCGTGAAGAAGCTCGAAGCCAGAGGAGAGCAAAATCAGGTTGGGACCTAAAGAGCATCTATTTTATTGATAGAAAAGAAGCCAGAACGTGAGTCGTAAGCAATGAGTCACAGGTGGAATGGAAGTGGCGATATAACGCGCTCCAAGGGAAAATGATAAGGTTTTCTACATGTGCCTAAGTTTCCTCTCTTGTTAAATCTTCACTTGAGTTGCTGGCAAAGTGATTATTCGAGAGTGTAAGGTAAGAGACCTGGTTGCACCTAATTATGGAGACAACCATTCAGATAGAGACTCAGCAAACCAGATGCATTGATATTTGTCCTGACAAAGTTGAATTGATTGATTTCACTTTCTTTCCTCATCGACGTAAGAGGGTAAGGAGGACCAACTGCTGCACCTTCCTTTGTAGGGTAAGTGCAAGGTAAACTGCACCATCTATCTTTCATTGTAAGTGCGAGGTAAGGACCGATTACAAAAACTGCAACCGATTACACTTGCATAGGGTACCCTAATTGGCTCATTGTCGTCATTGTCTTAATCTAAGGTCATTACATTAATAAGGATCCCCATTGTAGTTGTAGTATAGTGCCTATATTCTTTTTTCCTTCATAATCGCAAGGTTATGGGAACAATTCACACCTATCTTCCTTCTCCTCCTAATGTCGGGAAAGTGGACTCGCACCTTTTACGCTTATCTTTTTTTATAGGCGCAAAGAATTAGAAGTTTTTGTTCAATCTGTTTCAAGCGAACTTGGTGCCTCAGACCTCCTAAAGAGGAGATTTTATTAGATGAGAATATGGAATGAGAATGTGTTAAATAACCGGAATCCAAGTTGAGTAGCCAAGCACAACCCACCTCCCTGACTGGCACTGCCTTCCTAGCGTGATTGAGCTCAGTGTCTATCGCCTGATCTTCATCAACGGGTGCATCGTAAGTAATGCATCGTTCATGTCATCCAATATAGGTAGGAACTAAGTTTCCATCTCATTCAGTGAAAGGGGAAAAGTGAAAAGGTTAATGGGGAAAGAATTAATGAGTAATGGGTATTAAGTGGTGACCCAGGGCTATCGTGGGCTCAACAAGGGAATCGTAACCTCCTTGGATGGGGTATGATAAACTGTTCACGCACATATAATTAGCACATCGAATAGGTAACAAACGTAGAATCACCACCTCTTGGGCATGTTGGTGTTTACACTGGGCCAACTGCTAGATAAACTGAGTAAAGGTAGCCTGGATAACCTTATTTAAGCTCTGACTATGGAGCGGGAGGGGATGTCACGGTTTTGCTTCTAGGTAAATGAAGTTAATGAAGTCAACCTGATCTCCAACTGTTGGTTATAAAACTGGCTATAGCGCTAGAAAGGGTGTTTATGGTCATGCTTTTACCGCTGCTACCTATGTCTCTATCGAAAGCTCTGGGTCATAGATACAATGCTAAGGCGTACTCCCAAAATTCCCCCTGTAAATACCTACCGTCCTCCTGTAAATAGAGTGTTTAAGAACCGTGCTAGCCGCTTATATAGAGCCTTATATAAACTCATTCGCCTTCATTGAACACCAGCGAGCCCGAAACAAAGAGCCTCCTAAACCGTTCCTTTGGTCTAGGCTCCACCTATGCTTTTCACTCGATCAAGGGCGAGCGCCTAAAGTGACTCGTTTTATCCTAATCTGGCTGGTCCTTCGTATAACACTACTAGCATGCTCAGAACCCTAAGGATATTGTATTCTCCGAGCGAGCTGTGCTCTCATAGCATCCAATCGTATCGTCTGCTTCTAACGATGCCATTCTGATCTTCCTGTAGGCTCTTAGGTCTCGCTTCGGCAGGTCAGTCGAGTGTATGGTTGCCTCAAGTAGCCTTATTGCTTTCCTTATATCTGGCGAGTATATTGGAGCCCCTTTTATATGTATTCTTCAAGCTCATGTTATACCGAATAATTGTGCTTCTAAACGTGCTCCTAGATGAACAACTGACCAAGCCCACTAATAAAGCAAGATGGCTATCTATCTTCGTATTTATTCATTAAGGCTCCGCCTCGATCCATAACGTTGTTCCCCCTCAATGTAACCTCAGTCTATCGTGCGGTGGTACCCTTAATGAAACACCTGTTCGGTTCGGGAAATCAATCATGGACTGGAAACTAGTGTGGGTCTGAAAGGGGAGGGTAGTAGGTTAAAGTGCTACGTGCTAGGTGATATGGGGTAGGACCTATATAGTGTGAGGCTGGGCCATTAGGTATGGTCTGACCACCAAGAAGTGAATCAAGAATATGCTTAATGATGACGAATTTGAGCCCTTCTCAGTAGTTCCCGGCTTCGATCCAATAGGTCGTTTCTTCGCTCAGCTTTGCGGCAAAGTCGGAGTTGAGCTAGAGAGAATGGCGCAACTCGACAAGGAAGGGATCACGTACCAGCATGAGTTTAAGCCTGATTGTAAGCGACGTGTCAAAGGCATTTTCCATACAGCATATAATAGGGATAATCTAAAGGCGGATAATATAAAGCCTACCTCTTGTCTATCTCGTTTTGCATCTGTATCTTGTGTGGCTAGACAAAGAAATAGTCTATAAACAAGAGATGAGAAGGAAAGAGCTAGGGGGCGTGGCTCCTCCATTTTATTTATTAAGGCTTGGGACTTACTTTAGATTCTTGCCTACTATGAGGTATAGTACGGTTAATCCCTTCCTTAACAATATAGTCTTCTCTTTATAAGTGAAAAATCTAAGAAGCGATCTCTCTTTATCCAGTGGGACCATCTGCTTCTTTGGCGTACAATTGTGTATCGAGAATACCAAACACCTAGAGATCCGCTTAGATTTATCCCGATTGAAGGCAGTTATACAAGCGCAAGGGTGGCTTCCTTTAGTATACAAGCTTCAAAGGCTGGACATTCTCAAATGGTTTGGGTACTCCATTCCCGAAGTAGTCAAAAATTATGTGCATCTCTGGAGCGCTATTACTAATCATTACGCGTAAAAGTATGTCGTCGTACGAAAAAAAAAGAGCTGGACGTAATAAAAGAATTGCTTCTCAAAATTTGTCTAGATATGATCTTCAAACTGTTCCCCCCTAGCAGCGACAAATAAGCTTGCTGGTCCAATTACCCGATATTGATTTCGATACACATACAAATCGTTCCCTGAATTCAGAGTAAGTGGGCCATTCATCACGATTGTCTCTCCACCAGACGAGAGACCACTATGTTGTTCTTGTACCAATTGTGATTTTTCTATTTTATGACATTTCATATATTTCATTAAATAATATTATGGTGTGTATTTTATCATATGAGTAGCAGTCATCTCATAACCTCCTACAAGAGAATCGTCTCTGTCCGGCCCGACAATTTGAAAAACCTTTCCCCCCCTCATAAATAAGTAACTTGGACAAGCAATAAATACCTTTGTGTTATGTTTTTTCGTGAAGCTGAGGCCAGTTGGTTCGTTAACCCGCTATAAGGTCAAGACCGGAATATTACCTATGGGTTAGGTCGGGCTCCTCCTTCCAATAAAAGAAAAATATTCGATCCTCTGGTTTTCCTCTCTCTAGTCAAGTTGTTTTATCGGTGTCGTTCAAGCGGTAGCGAGTCCATTAGTTGAGTTACTTGTTTGATTGGTTACCACTCTGAGGCCAGTTGTTGACACCACTCATTGTTGGTTACTACTCTGAAGCAAGGCTCATTCATCTAAAAAGACCCAATATCCTTTCTGTAGCTTGGGGTATATACTTATATAAGGTAGCGGGATATCCTTCCTCGAAACTAGGTGTTGTAATAGGTTGGGAATCACAGGTTAGGTTG
>ML824480.1:0-17958 GCA_009831015.1 Picea engelmannii | reverse complement strand
TATTTACTTCTTATCAACCATGACAAAACAATAATGAGTCATATTTACATCAAACACTATTGGGTCCATTACCCAAAACTTTGTGCTACGGGTCTTTCTTCAAGGGTTGACATCAATGACAACCAACCTTAATCAACAGAACCAGTTGAACTAGAAGCTCGTTCAGTACCGATTATCGATCTAAAAAATGAATCGAAACTGAATTGAGTGATCCATTTAGTTCTTCGATCACATAGGTATCAAAAAGATGCGTTGTCTATAGAGAAATGCGCGTATTTCCCTCCTCTCGAATTCTACCTTTTTTCTCTATTGCCAAGGCGAAGGCAAGGGGACAGGGTTCCATACTACCCTCTCCTCTCTACTACCTGAGAGATGGGATCTGTGAAGCAGGGACAGCCATCTTCTTCGACCGACAAGGAAGAGCCAAGGGGAAAGGTTGGCTTCCAGAACTACCTTCTCTTCTCTACCGCCAGGGGGGTAGCTACACTTTTCAGGACCTTAACTAAACCAACCATTTAGGAACAGGACCGTAAAGCTAGCTTTCTTCATTCCCCCCTGTTCTTTGAGGGTCCAGAAATAGATAAAAAAAAGGGCGGCCTTTCTGTCACTTTCCCATAGGTAGCTCGCTCAGGTGGTTCACAAAGCTCTGGTAAGATGCTATTCTCACTCAGGCAGGTAATATCTTTCCCTTACTCTTTGAGGGAGAGAACTAGAGAAGGCAGACCTTTCTTTCCAGATCTATGCTGAGGTCAACCATATAATCCAAAACGAAGCTAATACACAAGTTTATGAACTCAAGTGAGGCAACACCCTTCAATGGTCGCTGGCCGGCCCTTTGTCTATGATTTCCTCCCTGAGCACGAGTTTGGGAAGATCTGATCTTACCTGAGTAAGGCTAGTTTTCAGGAGTTTGGTCTGGGGCCTCTCTCTAGTTACCGCAATCATACGAGGGGCAAAAGAAAGAAACTTCTTCAATTAAAGTAAACTGCTTGCGTACAGTAAGAGGTAAAAGTCCCAGGCCTTACCTGAGCGGAGCTCAAGACCTTACCACCTTAAAGGTTCTTCTTTTTCGTCAGTCCGACCGACACAGGACCTTACCTGATTGCTACAAGGTTTACCGGCACTGCTTTCTACCTATTCTTCTTACTCACTTATTTCTTTGGCTGGCTCTTACCTATGATTTGTCTCTGGTCCAGACTCTTTTATTTAAAGACCTTTCAATTTGAAGCATAGATCCAATAGTGCCATGCGAACTTTCATCCACTCATTTCTTACTTAACAAGCAAGCCTATGCTTGGGTGAACGTAGAGAAATGGATAACCTCCCCCTCGAATCCCTATCAGTTTACGCCCCTTATTTACTCTTTTAAGAGGGACACCGTTCCACCTCTATACTTCCCACTGAAGAGTTTTGATTCTTCGAATCCAATATAGTCACTCACATTATTGATTTCTTTAGGGCCTCTCCTCATTGATCAATCGAAGGTACAACTCGCTCAAGCGCTTCCAGAACTTCCATATGGAAGTAAAAGAAATAGTCGATCCAACCCCTAAATAAATGAGTAATTTATAGGGAAGGCTCACCTTTCATTAATCAATAGCTTTCTCCCGGCTCCTAAGGAAGGAGAGCACCACTTTCCACTAACATAACTCAGCATTTACTACTGATTGTCCTTTATTCATTTCTTTCTTTATTGGCTTCTGCCTTCCAGACACCTCACCTGCACCCCTCCTGGACACACACCAGACTTCTTTTGTAGATTCTAATGTAGGTGAAGAGATCACGAGCCACGTTTAGTGCGAGCAAGACCTTCATGCATATGGATGTTCCCGTGCAAGGGCATGATTGAATGCTCGTCTAGTTACTAATCCATCTGTAAATCACACTGTCATTCACTTACATAGATCCACTTAATAACCCAACCATGCGATTCCGCTATTTAAGATTATTGATGGAAACATTTTGGGTTGTCCCACATTACTTCTGTCACTATGAAATTTCATTGGACTCACTAGTTAGATGGATAAAGTCCAAGATGCACCTCACTCTGCCAAAGCAACGGGACTGAACAATGCAACAACAAGGGGAATAAAGGTTAAGGAACCAATCCCACACCCCAACCGCAGGCGTTTCCACGGACAAGGACAAACCCTATGCCAATGAAACTGAATGGATCACCAAGACCAATTAGCCCACCAAGGCAAAGGCAAATCCACCCGCGTAGGAAAAAGCGACAGTAAAACCCACTTAGACGATAGCAATAGCCACTTGGGTGCACATCCAATTCGTGCTCAAAGGACATCCTGCTTCCCAAATGACCGTAATAATTCCAGATTTAGTCCAAATGTTAGTGGTGGAGGTAGTAGTGGTGGAGAACTTGGGACAGGAAGGTCTAAGTGAATCTTTTTTAGATTTACGGATGCTACTAGGTCAATGGCTGGCTTGGCTTAGGGTAATTACTGAACATCACATCTAGGAGTGGGCTATGGCTCTACTGGTTACCCATGCAGTGGTTTCCCATCCATGTGGTAGTTCCCCATCCATTAGGTGGATATCCGAGGAACTAATTATACTGGGTATGCTGCTGCTAGGTATGCTCTTAGATATACTCTTGTCCATGCTGCTAGTACTAGTGGTGCATCTCCTGAATCAACCAAGCCAACTTACCTAGGCGGTAGGCTGTGGTATGCTAAGGTTGGTGGGTCTAGATCTGGAAATGGATTTGTATATGTATATACTGAACCGACTGCTTAATCACCTGAATCAACCATTGGATCAACAGCTTAACCTATTGCATAATCTACTACTTCTACTTCCGGGTCTTTATATTGATCTGTTACTATAGGGTATGGATCTACTTATGCTACCGAAGCTACTCGTGCTTATGAATTTGGTACTGTTGCTTCTTCGACTGGATCAACCTTCGTCTCTACAGTTGTTGGTCCCGACTCTACCTTTGCCTCTGAAATTGAATTTGCTTTCTTTTTTACTGGGCTTTTATTCTCGGTCGGAGGAACAGCTAGACTATCACATATATAACGAAGATCCTTACGGGCTCTCCCCGTGTAGGCATGTAGGCTGGTGGCATGATATGAATGGGCGGATGATCCTTAGTGAACCTAGAGGCTCCACAGAGGAGCAAGGATACACTCTGTGAAGCCAGACAGATCGCTTAGTCCACGGAATGGGAACGACAGAATCCCGTGATACAAGTTTTCAATCGTAGATGCACTTCCCGAGGATTGTAGTGATAGATTGGGAACCGGCCCAGGGAAGTACGACCTCGACCAAATAGAGAATTGAGGCACCGACAACCAGGGTAAGGAGATGCAATATTGGGTACACCCAATTATTATAAGAGCCGGGGTGCGAGGAAGAAATAGACACGGTACGTGGGTCCCGGAGCATGGACCCCCCAACTCTCCACACTAGAGTTCAGGAAGGCGTGAACCCCTTGGCCGGTGAAGTAGTGTGGGTCATCCTTCTCCTAAGTCTAAGTTCCTGGTCTTGCATTAAGTTCTCCAAATGATTAAGGAATTGGGGTTGTCGAAGGGGTTGAGAATTAGTGGCATTCATTAAGCCATGGTTCAGAGCATCCAAGGTGCCCAAAGTGAATCCAATCCCCATAATACTGAAAGTAGTCAAATCCATGCTTTGTTGAGCTGCAGTCTTGATCCAGCTAACCAAATTTCATAAGCAGCTATGGAAGCAAAGCAAGTATAGCCAGGAGCAGATAAAGCATAGGCGGCAGAGGATGTAGAGACAAAGGCAGGGGGTAGGAGCAGAGCCCGTTGATTCGAAACCAAAAGTCAAGATAGTAGGAGTAAAGCAAGCAGCATACCTTTCAGTTACGGAGCTAGTTGTTAATTAAGTTTATTCACCCTCAGTATTAGTGGCAAAGCAAGTAGATTGATATCTAGAGCCTGTTGATCGTGAGCATGATTATTATGTTCCAGATTGAGACCCAGATCCTCCAGCCCCAGCTTACCTAGTTTCTCCTTATTCATAACTAGCAAAGGCAATTATAAAGCCGGTTGAACCAGCAACACCCACTACTATATCAGCAGCACCCGTCACTATAGCAGTTCGAGCAGCACCCCCACTATCTGTAGAGATAGCAACAGTTATTGTATAAAATGTTTCTTGGTATCTACGGTTAGTTATCAACCCCTGAGTGTGAGATACCCCTAAGGGCTTGTAATCCTCAGGTTTCCTTATCTCTAGGGATAATTATCAACCTGATATCTATTCCTTAAGTCTACAGCTGGTTATCAACCAAATCGAGGCCCAAGCCAGTTATTTATTTATTTATTTCCTCTGTTTCATGTATCTATTTATTCTACTTCCCCAAACCCTGCATTTCTCTCTCTTCTGTTTATCCCCGTGCCATTACACTAACATTTTGTTTCCTTCTTACCATATCCTTGCCCTAGCATTCCCACCTTTCGTTAGATCAAAAATAGGATGAAAAATAGGATCTCCATTGCCTGGTATCCAATGAGGTCGTCTTGTTCTTCAGTAGTTGGTAGTCCCTATACTATTAATAATGCTCTCTATTGGGATTCTTATTAATAGTATGAGACCTAAGCACTAGTCTTTTTCTTTATCAGAGTCGGGGATTACGACCACTACTTGGACTAGTTCCTTGCCCTGGACAGGAAAGAAGGCAAGGCCTTCTTTTCATTAATAAGTAAATTGTCAGTCTAGAATCCTTAAGGTAAGGCAAGGCCTTCAGGGGCCAGTCAAGTATCCTTCAATCTAGGCAGGGATCAGTCGAGGATAAGGTTGGTAGCAACTATTCTCTACACCGACTTAATAAGTCAAGGCGAGTGGTAAGTCTATCTCTAGACCCTGCACCCTCCAAGCGAGAGCCTTACTATCTCTTCCTTAGGCCAGAGACCTAAGCCCTTAAACCTTAAATGAGGACCTTAGGCCAGAACCCTTAGACCTAACACCTTGAATGAGAACCTTGGGCCCTATCCTAAAACCTGAAACCTGAAACTAGAACCTTACTCTCTCTTCCTTAAGCCTGGACCTTAAACCAACACCTTAAACAATAGGGGAAGGAGAATTCATTAATAAGTAAATAAGGGTTCAAAGTCTATTTCCGATATAAGTCAACAGATATTGATTTATTTCTTTATTTATGCTAATTGGAGGCCTTTATTTATTTAGTGATTGATTCATCGCTCCATCAATATCCAAGTGGATGGATGAAGAGGGAGGAGGGAATCGATCCCTAGATAAGTCAAGGAATGGGTCAATCGAATCCTTAGGTCCTTTAGTCGAACCTTCAATCCTTTTCCAGGAGGTCTGGTTTAGGCGATAGTCCACCCTTCTTCTTGTGCCCTGCCAATCCCTACTTGAAGTTCAGTGCATCCCGCACCTGTACTTTCCAACCTGGTACGGACTAGGCATTTTGTGAATGGTATACAAATAGAATAAGGAACTAGTCAATTTCAATACTTTTAACCCCTTTAAATAGATCTTGTGCTCTCATTCAGGTATTTCATTGTTCATCACCTTCACCTACATCCTATCACCCTTTTATAGAGAATTTGGTCCTGTTTCACCCCTTAATTAATAGTGTGAAGGGAGGTTCATCAGTTGAGCAGATTAGGCTCTTAGATGAAAGAAGAGAAAGAAGTTGGGGATCATAAAATATTACGTATATAAGCCCTATTCATTTCAAGCTGCTATCGTAGCTTTCCAGTATAATTTGGATATGCCCCGAATCCATCTTCTCCCATAAGGGACTCGACTTGAAGAATTCATGTAATCACTCAGCTACAGATGGATCTCATTCAGTCTAGTTACAGAACTTGCAGCCGGGTTACCCCTCCTTATCATAATAGTAGGATCTCGGACAAGCTTTACTCATTCATAACTTGACCAGCCAAACCCCCCTTTTCTATATAAGGGAATGGGAGATGCTATAATGGGATGGCTTACTCAAATCGGGTTATTCTGATTCATGCAAGAACCTTTATCAAACTAGTTGCCTTGAGGGTGAATTATTCTATAGAAAGGGCGGGTGAAACATCACTGGACTAATCCGCCCTACCTAGATCAATTTAAGCTATTATGAAAAAGCATTAAACCCATCTATCTTAAAAACCTCCTATTCAAACCTTTTCCACACCTCCAACCCTTGGTCGGGCTAGAGCTACCAAGGCAGCAGGAGAACCAGCACACTACTTGATACTCTTTGTACAACAGAAAGAGCCAAGCAGTTTGGAACTTACCAGATTCAACAATTCCAGACACTATACCTGCAAACAGCAGGGAGCACACAAAAAGAGAACCCTCAGGACATATGCAAGTTACCTGGGTTACACGGACCAGACTACAAGAAAATATGCTAGTTCTTTATAGGGAGGTGCTATAGGAATGAATGAATGGGTTGTTGGAGCTGCAGCTGGAAGGGGTGCTCCGCCTTACTAATTAGAGTGCAGGAGTTGTTAGCGCCAATTGTTGGCTGGCTGTTAGATGCCTGCACTTCCTTCTATGCCTCGAATTAATAGAAAGGGGGAGCTTGACTAGTCAATTATGTAACTAGGACCAAGCAGCTATCTAGTAGGAGGGGGAAGATTTTGCAAATTCTCTATAGAAATACCTCGAGACCTTTAGTTCTAATCCCGCATCTACCAATCTTTAGCTCCAAAGAATCAAGAGAATTCTAATAAAGAATTATGAAATAGAAAGCCCTACTATTTATCCAAACCAATATGTTTCAGGTCAACCAGGGATATAAAGGCAGCTTGTTCTTCCCCTACCACACCTGGGTTCCTACTAATTATGATCTTCCACCAGGGATAGATCATGTTGAAGAAATTTTCCATTCGTAAAACTAGCAATGGAGATAAGAGCAAGAAATGTAGCAGTAGTAAGGCGGTTCAAATTTCCGGTGTGTAGATAGTGGCAGGCTTTGCCTCAGAATCAGAAAGAGGTGGGGCCATCATGAGTAAACACACTTCTTTCATTGTACGTACCTCAGACAAAGCTTACTTTTTATCTGGTTCTATGGGCAAACCATTTCTTGCTGCTTCTAGGTCCACCAGTGTTTTTGGGACCATCTGCTCCCCCAACACTACATAAATCATAAGACCCCCTGAATTTCCAT
This sequence comes from Picea engelmannii, assembly GCA_009831015.1. Classification (NCBI taxonomy): domain Eukaryota; kingdom Viridiplantae; phylum Streptophyta; class Pinopsida; order Pinales; family Pinaceae; genus Picea; species Picea engelmannii. The sequence continues at coordinate 10,835 of ML824480.1, read as the reverse complement.
ACTTAGACATGCGCTTCCTATACCACAAGGCTTTATTTAGGGTGCTTAGGCTCTCGTTACTTCTTCATAGCATGCTCTCATGCAATTGTTTTGCGCCACCCTCCTTTAATAACGGACTTTTTAGGCATAGTCGTCAATTTGAGGTAATGACCTGGATGGAGTCTGCAACTGAGAAAAGTAACACTATTTCATTCTGTAGCCGGCCTGAAGTGATGGTTCCTGGAATTGGTTTGATTGTGGAAAAGTAAAAAGGGAGGAGTTAAAATATGATTAGTTCTTGTTAATCCAATTTTTGAAACCACCTCTTATATACGTATTAACAACTTTAATAATATACGGGGTTTTAAATAAGAGTGAGTTGGGCACTTTCCGTAAACTAAATGTTTCAATTAATAGGGGGTTTCCATATTAAATCCCCGGTATTATAGACAGCAAAAGGAGGCAATTCATTCCAATCTCCATCTATTTCTCTCGGGGCGATAATACTCGTCTCTTATAGACGTATTAACAACACAAATTTCTTATCCGCACAAACTATTACGTATATAATGCTTGCCGCCCGTACACTCCGTTGATAGAAAATATGATCCCACCCTTCGAATAACATTTCTTAAAGATCCCGCCAACTCTCTATTTCCACACCTACCATCTCGGTTTCATGCTTGTGGATCCGAGATTACTCAAATACGTAATAGTTTACTAGGTATGGGTGGGACTACTACCCCGCAACTTATTCAGCAGCGACGTCACTCATGAGATTGCCCGTAGGGGAATAGGGAAAGGTTTCACCCCCTAGTTATAGGTTTCATCCCCGATCTCAGTTACCCATTTCCACCTATGTATATAAAGCTCTTCAGCTTCAGTATCATTTCATTATTTCCCGCTTTTCTCACGGAACCGTATCCGCCTCACCTCGAATTGAATAACTATCATTCATGGGCCAATGATGCTACCTGGCTGGAAAATGAATGAATAGTAAGTAGGTACAGCTGTAGGTAGTTAGTGATAGTCACTTATTTGATTGCATGGTGGATGCCTCACGACATTTTTGCTCCTCATGCAGCTGGACCGAATTAGTCTTCCTTATTATCCCAGAATGAGAAGCACAGACAGGTCTTTAGAAGCAATGTAACCTTCGCTTTCGCCTTCCAATGTGAGAAGTCAGAGGGGAGGGAAAGTAAGAAGGGAATAAGTTCCCATCAGCAAGTAAGAAGGCAAGCCTCTTAGATAAAAGTAAGAAGGGAAAGCAAGTCATGAGGCCATAACTTACTTATGCTAGTAAGACCATAACTATTGCTAGTAAGGCCATTCAATCAGACTTATTCAGGTAGGTAGTTAAGGCTTCTCACTCACATTGTTAGGCTAGATAGAAAGACAAGAGGTAAGGTAGTCTTCTACGCCAAGAAAATAAGTGGAAAGGGGATAACCTTCCCTTCGCTCACGGGATCTAACGATCCTTCCTTGTGTGTGGCCAAGTAGCTCGTCACTCTGGGTGGCATACCCACTCCCTTCGGTCATACAAGAATGGATAGAAGGGTAGACAGGCTCCCTATTGTATTAAATCACATACGATATTTCACTTTCTCGTTCGAGGTAGTTCTAGGTGAGGTATTCACTACATAAGTCATAGCAAGTGCTCCATTATCCTTAGTGTTGGTTACTTAGAAAGGGCAATAATGCAGGATTCTGCGCGATATCTCGTATCGTTTAGAAAGGGAAAAACTAATACTTATTCAAGCCAAACGGAGCTCCTCGGAGTTCCATCTCTCTCTCAGCTAGAAAAAGGAAAGATCGCACCCGAACTATGATTGATCTATTCACTACCGCTCCTCATGGCCAGACATAAAATCTATCTATTCATGAGGCAAGCCTCAAACTAATTGAATGGAGGGTATAAGATCAATGCCCTTCAGAGATGAGTGATAAACCACGTTCAAGGCCATGAAAAGTTGTTGTATCGCCACTTGAATCCCCCAAAAGAAAGTGGTCTTACAGCGCAGTCAAATGGTGGGCTCCATTTATGAGCTTTAGCGAGGCGGTAAGAGATCTTTCCTTTGCGGTAAGGGACTTCGTACCTCACTCTAGGGCCGAGTTCTAAGATACTTCGTTCAATGTATACCTATTTTTTGGCGGTAGCGGTCCTTCCTTTGCGGTAATAGATCCTGCCTTTGCGGTCCTTCCTTCTCATCCACATAGCAGCAATCGGGGATATCTCCCCGCTTATCCCCTCCATAATTTCTCTATAACTGTTTCATCCTCATAGCCGGAATCAGGGATTGTGGAATGAATTGCCCTCTGTAACTTCCCTATAAACGACTCTAGATTACCTTGATGGAGAAATCCCACCGGAACCTTATTGTGCTTCCCCTAGCCGCATTCGTTATAAGACCTTCGGGCAAAGATGAGACCTTGGGGGATGTTATGAGTACACCGAATTAGACTTGATTTCATCAGTTCTTCTGGGAAAATGCAGTAGGTATGCTAGGGTTTGTATGTATTCTAGGGAAGGAGAACAAAGGGAAGGGTTTTATACTATGCCAGAGGATAGTAGTACCTTCAGTAAGAAGAGGAATAGGAACAACAATCAATTTTACTTTTACAATGGCTGGAACAAGCACTGATCCTATGATCAGACTCCCTGTATTCCATGGAACCGGGAGGGCTGACGCAGAGAAGCATTGGTTTATATGTGAGGCTATATGGGCAGTAAATAGAGTGACAGACAACGCTGTAAAGATCGCATAGTTGGAAACTACTTTAAGGGATCACGCGCTGCAGCGATATATGAAGTCTAAAATTGATGTCCCTGTGGGTCAGACAAGCACTTTGGATGAGATAATAAAAAGGTTTTATTAAATAATTCTAGAAACCTAAGTTGGAGCAGTAGTGTGTGGCAAAATTGAAATAAATAAAGCAGAAAGTGAAAGAGACTATTTGGGAATACGACCAAAGATTGAAAGACTGCATGCAAGGAGTCAATATTTGTTCAAACTACTGGAGGTCCAACACTGGGAATGGTTTATTGCAGGATTGCTGCCTCACATTCGCATTCCATTACAATAGAAAAGGATCAACTCTCAGGAGGACGTGTTGGATATCGCGATGAAGTTGGAGTCCACTCCTGAGGAACCCAATGAGTCTTCATTGGGTTTGGCGCAGGTACAGACCCAGCTGGCTACTACTTTGACTAACCAGCTGCAGGAGATGTTGAAGGCGAAAGCAGTTTGTGAGCAGGTTTGGTGCACTACATGCAGAACGAAAGGACACCACAGGAATGAATGCCCAATCCTTGGAAATTCTACTGCTTCCACAGGCACGCTAAATCTGTTCCCCCTGCTGGAGGATCGCAGTGGTATTATATATGTAAAGCTTGGGGCCATGCACCGACTCATTGTCCTATGTTGCATAAATATCAGACTTCCGCAAAGACTCCGTTCTGTTACTTCTGTAAATCCATGGGACATGATGTGAAAAATGACAGAAGTTTGGAACTGATGATAGAGCACACCGCAGATGCTTACTGTGTGTAGGGACCAGAAGACAACCTTGGAGCAGGACGGGGAGGCTTAAGAGGCAGCTACAGAGGTCGAGGCTGAGGAGGTGCATATACTTGTAATAACTGTGGGGAGACTGTCCATATTTATCGATATTGTACGAAGTCCCAACCACGATGTCAGCACTATCGCGACACTGAACATGACACAGAAGATTGTCCTGAATTGATAGCAAAGTGGGGGAAGAGAATAAGATAATATGCAACATGATTCTTGCAGAACCAAGGAGAGAAGAGCATCTGGAAGAACCTTGAGTGCACGCGGTGACTCAAGGAGGCGTGAGGAAGGGATTGGACGCAGATAGAATTCTAAAGGGAAAAAGAAGAAAAGATGTCCCTATGCCACCTAAGTTTTATGTTGCGCGACAGAAGCAATTCCTGCGCAACGCTGTGGAATCTCTGAGGAATGCGCTGGAATGACAGGAAGACCGTTGCCCCTGCAGGGAACGCACACCTCAGCTTGAAGACCAAATAAGTACCTTTTTGAAGTGATGTATCAATATCTTGATGGATCCCCAGGTTTCTAACAGATTGATTGAGTTACTTACGAAATGGCTAGTAAGGACATAAGAGGACAATGTACCTATTGCTGCACCTCTGATATAATGTGAGGTAGGTTAAAAATAAGAGAAGAACAGGAAGAGAATTGAAAAAGGCTATCGGCATTGGAGGCTATGTAATGCAGGATGTGATGTTGGATCTAGGATCCGATGGTAACATTATCACAAAGAAGACTTGAGGAGAATAACCAGATCTGGAAATTAGGGGTTAGCAAAGAGAGTCCCAAAACTCTTTGATTATAAGGTACAAACATCAGAATTAGGAGGTCTTGAGGGGAAAGATGAAGGAGGATACATCTCTAATTCATCAGAGAAAACCATAGCCATCTTAGGGAAAATAAAACCCATAAAGACACTAATGAACTCGATCGATCTGGAGGTACCTATAGGAAAATAAAAAGACCAATTGACCTTGCCCTTTGGCACTCTGGTTAACCTCGGCTTGTTTGGTAATGGAGTTTTGAGGCTGAAATGGGTGCAAATGTGCCATCTCCAGAAGAAGAGGATGTTAAGGCTCGCCTGACCAGTTCATTATATATATATATCTCTTTCTACTCCACTTCGTCTATTTTAGCCCAACTACTTCATTAATATGATCGATTATGAGAGCGGAGATCCCATACGAGGCTAAAGCGTAATTACATAAACTGACAATAGCATACGTAAAGTGAGGGAGATATCTATAATGTAGCGGGCAACAAGAAGGCTCTTCTGCTATCAGGGTTTAGTCGAACTAGAGAGAGTTAGTCTTATTCAAAGATTGAGGGGAAGAAAAGAGAAGCGGGACCTGAGCTATCTATAAGGAAGGTAAGGTTCTCCCTTACGCTATGCGAATGATTTGAGGAATGTAGTTTTCTCTCGAAAGGTTTGTTAATAAATAATGAAATGATCGCCTGAAACACGCCTTTCACCGCTTTCCTTCCCCCCTCGCTTTCCTCAGACCACTTTAACTCAGACTGACTCTCTCTGCTGGCCAGACTTGATTGGTATACCGGACAGATCGCTATCGCTTCACAAGGGTCTATCTATCACTCGGGCACCTCGTCCTTACCTTACTTCACTTACTCGATCTCTTATATTTTCTTATGCTATCTTCTCAAGTGACCTGCACACAGTGAAAGTTTATACCCTATCCCTATATTTATTAACCTCAAATAGCTATACTCAGTTAAGTGATAACCTGAGTAGTGATAACCTGAGCTACGCTTCTCTCTAAATAGTCGGGCTCCTCATGCATTAGAGAAAAGGGTGGTCACCGGAGTCTATCATCATATCAGACGTAGTATTGATCAACCTATTTATTCCCCTCAAAACCTGAGCTAGATTGATTGTATGGATACATCTATATCTATATTCAAGGGATGTTGTGAACAGTGGTGGAAACGGTGGTGGAACGGAGTAGAAGTCAGTCTCCGGTGCTAGTATAATACTAGGGCTACTACGCGTTCAACCTTCGACCTTGAGTTACTTATTGGGCCAAACAAATTGAGAGATTATTCGGCCGAATCTAGTGTGTGTGCATGTCACGATAGCATAATATAATATAGAAGTATAAGATGTCAATTTCGCATTGGTGATTAAAGACTAATCGTCTTTATCGCCGAAATTGCCTTTCCTTCCTACAAGGAAACACTTCCTGGGAAGAGCCCCTCCGGGTAAACCTTGTATATAATTATAGTTTCTTTAGAAGTTATGAGGAGTATTAAGATACAAATAATGGTTTAAAAAGGAGATAGCCTACCTAGACCTTGGGATGATGTGGCATACTATGTTTTTAAATACATAACATGTGAGGGCAGGCTTAGCTTGATCTATGCCTACCATTTACTATTTTTACACTAGTGGAGAAACTTAGCATACCAGAATCCTGAACAAAACATCTGAGTATACCATATTTTATTATATAGTCACTCAAGGACATGATCTCCAAGGTTAAAACAAGCAAGGTGGATGCCTTGGCCCACCATGGGATTTTTAAGTTGATTGTGTGTGAAACTTTAGAAAGTGATCTTCCCCAGATTCCATGGGAAGACTTCCTTGAGATGAATGAGAGTTATATCCATGATTTATAGGAGGAAAACAAGGCAAAAACCCCAGTCAAAACAATTAGAAAGAAGAAGAAGGTAGAGAAGGAAGGACCTTCAATAAAACATAAGACATAGAAAAGGAATAGGCTGGAAGAATCTGATGAGGAGGCAGTATATACTTTTATGAAGCTTGGTACACCAAATACCAACCCTTTGAAGCTAAAAGGAAAGAGTTCTTCTTTTGAGAAGAAATTCAAGACACCTCCTAGAAGGACGAGGACTAGGTCTTAGTCCTCAAAGAAGTTGCAAATCACTACCCCTATCTCCATTACTCTGAAAAGAGATGAATACACTTAAGATTTAGTTGGCCGTGGACAGGATGACACCAAGAAGATAGAGATAGAGGTTTAATAAGATAGAGAGGCTCAAGTACAGAGCTGCCTTATGGTAGAGTTAGATAGATAAAGAAAGGAAATTATTTATTGGAAAGTTGTAGCTTAATCTAAAGAAGGAACAGAGGGTGCTAGTAGTGGCATCCCACAATATCATACTGAACAACAACTATCTATCCAAAAGTTCAAATCATGAAAATTCAACATCTAGATGGTAAGAAGTAGCTAGAAGAGGAAAATATGGAGCTAAGAGCTGAGTTGTAGAGATGTAAGGAAGAGTTGCTCATGAAGGCATAGAGAATGGATGATTTGGAAGCTATCGGTTCTAAGATGTGAAATATATTAAATGAAATGATGTACTCCAGACCCCTGAGTCTATACCCCGTTTGAAATGATGTACTCCAGACCCCTTCAAGGGATAGGAAGCTAGGTGAGATAGGATGGGTTCTAGAGCACCTAACTAGCTTTACACGCCGAATCCAGACCTGCCGGCTACCATCCGGATTCATACTAGATAACATAAAGGAGAGAACAACTGTTCAAAGAACAACTCAAAGAACATTTGTATCCGGTGGTTGGGGAATTGCATGCTATACCAACTACCTCAGGTGCATGATGTCTCATTCCTTTTCCAAGCCCAATAAAGAAAATATATCATTAGTGATGGTGAATCCCGTTTATATAAGTAAGTTGCATTCTTATCGAAGTAAGTGGGCTTTCCTAAGTCACTTATTGGGTGGGGGGGCTATGTCGAGTGAGCCATCCTTCCTCACCCTCTCTTTTGTTGGTTGAGCCATCTTTCCTTTTATACAATTCGATCCAGTAGATAAGGAAGACTGACCAAGAACAATCAATGGCCTTCCCTGGGGGTCGAGGGCCCTAGGGGCAATAACCTCCAGGCCTTTATCGACAAGCCCCAATTAAGAAATCTATTTCCTCGACTCTGGACCCTAGACCCTATACCCCCCAGGTTTTATTTACCAATAGGAGACTTCGTTACATCAACTTCGTTACAATGCCTGCCAGTAAAATGAATATATCTAGGCTTGGACCACTTGGTAGGGGTAAATGAACTTGACTCTTGGTAGGCGTTCAAATACTGATTGACTCAGGAGATATAACCCTACCTCCCTTACTTAAGGAAGGGGAAAGGAAAGAGAATTCGTACCTTCCCGCAAGCGACAAGGACAAGGCAAGCCAGTCAATCAGCAGTTGGGGAAGACAGTCAGTCTGGTAACATTTACTTGTCTTCATAACCCAAGGGAATCTATTTCTTTTACTTATCACCTCCATCAAGCAACATACCTCCCAAGCAGCATACCTCCCACTCAGTCTCTTTCTCCCGCCCTCTCAATGAGGATTTCTGGGTCTTACAGGATATTATAGAAAAAAAGGAAGGCGGCTCGCTACACTCAACGACATCCCGCCCTATACTAACCTAGATAAGGATGGAATAAAGCCCGAACCCATCGATTGGTTTGGTGACTGGGTTACTTGGTTAGTTACTCGGTTACTGGGAGACAGAACCAAGGAGTAGACGGGCAATGGTTCTATAAATAAGAAAAATCCTTCTGTCCCAGCCCTTTCTACCTTATCCTGCTCCTTCCGTAAATAAGAGATATAAAGGTTTAGGTCTCATCATTTCCCTTCCTTCCGTGGTTGGATGACTGGGAATGAATTGGTGCAGTGGGACCCATGCGGGCTAGAGGGATTTCCTGGAGGGTGGATGTTGTGCGCTTGACTCTGGGCCTCATTTTAGTATTGTTCCATGCTTGCACCCAGTCTGATGGTGGCATTGCGTATCCTCTCTTGTACATCCACCGTGATATGCTGTACAATGTAAAAATTCTGTTGACATGGGTTAATTTTCTTGAACTGGTACTGCCTGTCTTGTGCCAACTGAGCAATCATCCTTACCATCATACCTATTAATGAAAACTAATAGGTACATATCATTTGTTGGATCTAGTGGAAAATCATATCATGCTCCTATCTTTATTCAACTTGACCTTGTGGATCAAAAACTGCCATCACCTTTCATTTTAAAGTCCCATTGGTTAATGTATGAAGATTATATCCAGACAAGGTTTATAATGTTTGGTTCAAATATGTTCTTAGAGAAGGTACAAGTGATGGGATAAAATTGAAATAAAATCATAATATTGAAAAAGGCATCACAAAATATTGGGTTAGACACACTCCCCAATATGCTTAATTCATTGTGTTGCATATAGAAAAAAAGTGCTCATATATATGGGGATTTCCCCATTATTAGTATCTCAAACGAGGTCAAGTCTTAATCAGAGTCATTGGAGAAGGAGAAAGATCATTTCTTGGTATGGGAATAGGCCAAGTGGGGGATTAAAAGTAAAGCCACATGGATCTAAGAGGTTTATGAAAACATGAAGGTTTTCAAAAGGTAGATTTTGGCTAGGAGAGCCCACAATATAAGATGGAAAGTATTCAAGGATTAGGGAGTAGAGTGCATGAAGTTAAACGACATTGAAAAAGAAGAGATTTGTAATTATAAATGGATTTCTATAGAACCAACTAGAGAAATCATTAGGGAAATCCTTGTTATTACTTCATTCTATGGAAGGATGGTCATAGATGATAGAAATGTATATCTTTTACCACATGTTGGTGGTGAGGAGATAACAAAAGTTTTGAAATCATTTCAGGATGATAAAGCTCATGGTACTGATGGATGGACTATTTATTTTTGAGGGGACACCAACTGTATTAAAGAAACATCCCCAGACACTCTTTTCGACGATCCCCGGGATAGACTTTTCATATAGATATTATGGAAAGAAGGCGAAGCCGTTACGAGGACACCAGGAAATCACCTACAAGGACACATACAAGGGGTAAGGACACCTACAAGGACATTCAAGGACAAGATTTGCCTATAACTGTTAACTTTAACCAATCAATTTCACCTTCCCCTCCTCACCCTTATGGGTGAGCAATAAATAACCTATTTTTCTCCGAAAAGAAAATGGGAACGAGGAAACGTAAAGGATAAAAGGACATGAGAAGTAAAAACAACCCCAGGGAGTCAATAAATGAAAAGTAAAAGATATAGTATAAAAAACAAGATGGAGATCGAAAGAAACCCAAACAAAATAATGGGTTATTTATTGAAATCACCACAAAGAATCCAAGGTCCGGAGGTATTGTTCGCCCCCCCTTTGAATAAGTAAGAAGTAGCAAGAAATGTTTTTTCAACTAGGACTCAGCCATCAGTTCCACACATCTTTCCTCTCCTTATACGAGTTAGAAGCATAGAAGGAGACAATACCATAAGGATGGTCGCCTTGCTTCAGCTCCGCCCACACGGCTCTCACACCCTGACCCTACTATTTGATCCTGAAGTTTCTCGTTCAATAGAAAAGCAACTCCTCCTCTGCCTTCAATGTTTTGAGGTTATTATTATAGACCCTGGCCATATGAAGTTCAGTGTGGTCTATAACTTCAAACCAATGATTTGAACCTCTTGCAAACAAAGCACATCCAATTCATTACTACTCCTTCTAAAAGGCCTTACAATATCTTTTTTGTTAGGAGACGACCCCTATCCATATCTAGCAGCATCCCTTATAACCGACTCTGTTGATCCAGTAGATTACGCAATTGATTCCGTTGATCCAGTCGTCGAGCCCTAAATAAAGAGATAGGTGAAGCATCTCGTCCTGTTCTAGCTTTTGGTACATCGATATGATAATAGTGTGGCTTAATAGTAGTTATAGATTACACATCCTCCCCTGTTCCTTTTGGTACATAGGCATAAGCTGGAGCATAGGTAATGTAAGAAGCAGTTGAAGCAGTAGATTACCCAGTTGCTTAAGTAGTTGACTCAGTCGATTCATATGCTGGTGGTTCACTCGTGATCGTGATCCATTTAGAGCTTATAGAAAGCCGCGAAAAGGTTTCTAATAAATTAGTGGCAAAGGTGGGTACATCTTTATACGATACAATTGATCCTATCGATGAAGCAGAAGCAAGGGCGGCACCCCACCATCAGTGTCATCCGTTGATCCATCTTACCCAGCATCAGTTGGCCGGTTAGAGAGTGAGAAGAAAGGGCAGCTACTACTAGATAAGCAACAGTTCATTCTGTAGATAAAGCATCTTATTCAGCTAAGAAGAAGCAGCAAGAGAAGTGTTGGTCACTATAATTGCTTAATTAATTTCAAACAACCAAGTGAAACATAAATTATCAACCCAGGGAAGTCTTTTGTTTCAAAGATAGCTGCGCACTATATATGCTCAATTCCAAAAGCACTTAGTGTTGTAGTAA
>ML824478.1:72836-85225 GCA_009831015.1 Picea engelmannii | reverse complement strand
CTAGTTGTACTAGTTGTAACTGAACTTACACTAGTGAGAGTTTAGTGAATTAATTATTAATTAATTCACAATTAGTGAACTCACATGCAACTGAAGATTCACCACGGTTAGCTACATGCATGTCAGATCCAGTGGAGACCTAGTTGAGATAATAGGTGAAAGGGACAATTTGGCTATCAATAGTGATTTGAGTGAAGTGCACTCATGCAATCACATATGTAGTGGATATGCTCATGAGCATGTGCAAACTAGGCAATGTGAATTCATTGTGAGAATTCTAATTGCAGGGATTGTGCAGAGGAGGCAGGTTGTTTGGAGGCAAAGAATTGGCACATGTATTTGCTAATTTTTGTAAGGCAGTGTGAGACGATTGTATTGTACTGAGATCTCTTGGATTAGAGTTTTGTATGAGATTGTTTCATGATCCATGATATACATAATTTATGATAGTGGGGTTTTTAGCTTTACGCTTTCCCGGAAAAACTTATGTGTTATGTGTTCTTGATATTTCACTTTGTGATCGTGGTTTAATTTCCGCAAGAATATTAGTAGAAGCAGTTATGTATTTAACAGTGGCATATAATTGTTAGATCAGGAGAATCACAGGAAATACTTAATTTGTATTGAAAATTATACATGGTATCAGAGCCACGGAGCTACATAAGTGAAGTGAGAAAATAATAGTATTTTCACAGGTCTCGTATCTAGCAGGGTGTGACGGCATAGTACTGAAAACTTCGCACATTTCTGAGAGCAGAAATTCTCGCACCCTACTCAAAGGAGAGGTGCAAACTTCCTTAGGATTCTCCCAGGCTGCTCAAAGGAGAGGTGTGAACCTCCCTCACTCCATAGTGCATTACAGTGTGAAATCTCTCATAAGGTTCGCAGGCTATACATAGGTGAGGTGCGAACTTCCCTAAGGCTAGTAACTAGTCAGGTGTGAACCTCCCAGGGCAAGAAGGATTGCAGCAGTTGAGTTTTTGATTGGATAGAATTTGAATTTGCAGAAGTTTTTTCTTGGTGCTATAGTTGATTCAAGATCGAAATGGCTTTCAATGGCTTGAGGTTGGAGTATGCACTCAAGGGTAGCTCGAACTACATTGCTTGGAAGGAAATGATGGAATAAGTACTCAAAGACAGTGGCTTGAAGGAATACATTGACAAAGATGTTCCTAAGCTGAATGCGACAAACACTGCAAATCTCAATGCATGGAAAAAGAAAGGGGAAAAGGCAAGGAGGATTCTATTGGAGGGATTACGAGACCACATTGTCTCAAATATCCATGGGAAAGCCACACCATATGCAATGTGGAAGGCTTTGACGGATCTATTCCAAAACATCAGTGACCATAGGAAATTGGTGGTCAAAGATAAACTCAGGAATATCAAGATGGAGAAGGGTGACTCCATTCCAAAATATCTCATAAAGTTTGTCCAATGTCAGGATGAGCTTGGAAGTCTGGGAATAATAGTCACTGTTGATGATTTGGTGAGCTTGGCTCTCCTAGGACTTCCCAAGAGTTGGCATAGTTATTAAGACTCTATCAGTGGAAGGGAAAAATTTCCAGATTAGGAATGACTATGGTCGGATCTAGTGCAAGAAGAGTTCAGGCGAAACACCAGAGATGGATCTTCATCAAAGCATGATGATAAAAAGGATTGTGCTTTGACTTCCAAGGCAAGGAAAGGAAAAGGGAAGAAGTTCCATTCAAAATCCAAGTCTAAAGTCAAGAAGCTGGATTTTTCCAAAGTGAAGTGTTTTCACTGTCACGAACATGGGCATATCACTACTAAATGTCCACAAAAGAGGAAGAACAATATGGTTGTTGGAGCTGAAACATGTGAGGCTCTTGTCTCGCAATTTGAACTTGACTTCTCTTTGATCGCATGCATGGCTTCAAGTGCATTGGAATCGGTGTGGTATTTGAATAGTGGCGCTTTCTACCACATGACGGGAGATAAAGAGTCTTTCAGTGACTTGGAGGAGAAATATCTCAGAATGCATATAGAGATGGGCGACGATGGATGATACAATGTGACTTGTATTGGTACCATTACCTTTCAGAGGGATTCAGGTAAACCATTTCAATTGAAAAATGTTATGCATGTTCTAGGTATAAAGAAAAACCTGGTCTCAGTCACAATGTTGGAGGATAGAGGCTATGACATTGTTTTCAATGATGGAAAATATTTCCTGCAACATAAAGCAATGGGTCAAGTCAAGAAGATAGCGATTCAAGTTAAGAATCTCTACATGCTGGAGGTAGATGGTTGCGGTGCCATGGTGGGCAAGGAAGAAAAAGTGGTGAGCCGGGATGAGGGCGAATTATGGAACAGGCGATTGGGCCATCTTCATCATGGAGCCTTGAAGATCATGCAGCAAATATCTACTGGACTTCCAAGGGGAACACTTTCTCAGTTAGATCAGTGCAAGGGATGCACCCTGGGGAAGTATGTAAAGTCCACCTTTCATGAAAAGGAGAACCATGCTTCGGTGATTCTGGAGAGAATTCACACAGACGTGTGTGGAAAATTCTTGGTTGATTCAATAAAAAAACATAGGTATCATGTTATTTTTGTTGATGAATTTTCTCGTAAATGATGGATCTTCTTCATGCAGAAGAAGGATCAAACATTCTCAAAGTTCTGTGAGTTTAAATCATTTGTGGAGAAAGATTCAGGGAAGCAAGTGAAGGCTCTAAGGAGTGATAATGGTGGAGAATACATCTCCAGGAAATTCAAATACTTCTGCAGCAAAGAAAGAATTCGAAGAGAACTCATAGTGCCTCATAACCCATATAAAAATGGGGTCGCGGAGAGAAAGAACAGAACGATCATGGGTGCGATATGAGCGATGTCGCATGATCAGGGCCTACCAATGCATTTGTGGGAAGAAGCATGCAATATTGTGGTTTATGTGAAAAACCATTGTCTTCATAGAATACTTGGCATGAGTACACCTTAAGAAGCTTTCACTGGTAAGAAACCTGATGTTTGTCATTTACGATTTTTGGCTCATCTGTTTATGTGCATGTGACCAAGGATGTTAGGAAGAAGTTGGAACTGACTGCAGAAGTTGGGATATTTGTGGGGCACACAAAAACACCCCATAATTATCGTGTGTATTTGTCGAATAGTAAGATGATTGTTATGCGATGGGATATTAAATTCGATGAGGGGAAAACCATGTGGTTGTCTCTTGAGAGGGAGCTAGACTTGCATGCAAAAGAGGAACTATTGGTTCCCAAATATGAGTCTCAAGATGTGGATCAGCCACATCAGGAGGTTCATGGAGTGGAGGAAACCACTCAAGTAGAGAAATCCATCATAAATGGCAAAAAGCACACCATGGAAGCTGACAGATTGAGACTAGATGTTGTACAGAATGTAGGAGCCCCTACTTCATAGTTCAGACAGAGACACTCTCCTGATCGATTTGATGGATACATGGCTTTCATGAGAAAATGTATTTTGACTAAACCATATTCCTTTCAGGAAGAAGTTCAGGATCCCACTTGTGTTGATGCTATGGTAGAGGAGTATGACTCCATTGTCAAAAACAGTGCATGGGAAATTGTCTTAAGACCGGTTGACAAATCAGTGGTAGGTTCGAGATGGATCTACAAGGTAAATAAAGTTGGTGATGGGAGTGTGGAGAAATACAAGGCCAGGTTTGTGGCCTGAGGCTTCTCACAGATCTAGGGGATAGATTATGATGAGACCTTTGAACCTGTTGCAAGGTACTCTTCCATAAGATCCATCCTTGCACTCTCAGCACAGATGGGTTGGTGCATTCATCAGATGGATGTAAAAATTGTGTTCCTCAATGATATCATTGAGGAAGAAGTGTACATTGAATAGCCAGAAGGTTTTGAGACCTTTGACAGGGATTCGCATGTGTTTAGACTTAAGAGAGCACTATATGGGCTGAAGCAATCACCATGTGCTTGGTACACTCTGATAGACAGCTATTTCACCGGATGAAAACCTATACCAAATTGTGGTGGATGGTAATCTTTCAATCATTGTTCTTTATGTTGATGATTTAATATTGAATGGTGATGAGTATTTGATACACTCATGCAAGGATGACCTTGCAAATGAGTTCGAGATGAAGGATTTGGGCCTCCTTCATTATTTCCTTGGATTGGAAATATGGCAGCGATATGGTGAACTTTTTGTGTCTCAAGGCAAGTATGCAAGGGAGATATTGGGTAAGTTTCACATGGAAGGATGCAAACCCATGGATACTCCTCTTCGAGGAAACTAGAGGAAAGGGGATGCTACTTTTGGAGAGGTAGTGGATGCTACTGTCTATCAACAGTTAGTGGGTTTGCTAATGTATTTAGTGAACACGAGACCAAACATTTGCTATACAGTTAACCAACTAAGTCAAGTGATGGTTAAGCCTACCAAACTCTTTTGGAAGGTGGGTAAGCATGTACTGAGATATCTGAAGGGCACATCTGAGTATGGATTATGGTACAGACAAAAGGATGAGGTGAAGTTGCATGGCTTCACGGATGCAGATTGGGTGGGAAGCCCAATGGATAGAAAGAGAACATCAGGGGGGATATTTGGTATCATATCTACAACTATTTCTTGGTACAACAGGAAACAAAGATCTTGTGGAACATAGTTCAGTGGAAGCAGAATACATGGTAGTGAGTCAAGATGCATGTGAGGCTATTTGGATGAGAAAGATATTGGTTGGTTTGTTTGGTTCTCATTTAGATCCTAAAGTGATTCATTGTGATAATCATAGTTGCATTAAACTATCGATTAATCCTGTGTTTCCTTATATATATAAGCATATAGATATCTAGTATCATCATATCAGAGATTGTGTGCAGTGGAAGATCATGTTGCTTCAATACATTCCTACAGAATATCGGGATGCAGACATTCTAAAGAAGGTGCTCACCAGGAGAAAATTTGAATATCATAGAGACGGGATTGGGGTGAAGGATAATCCATTTCTTGTTGAGAGGGAGTGTTGAAAAGTCAACAAGAAACATGTGTCTAATTTACTTTTCCCTTAAATAAATTGGACAATAAATATCAATCTATTATCTCATAATTACTTGAAATAATTAACTGAAATAGCAAATCAGTTAACTATGGGAAATTTGAGTTCAAAGTTTGGTTGGTAATACATGGAGGTGACTTGAAGTTGTAACAGAGTTATAAGTGTAGTTATGAGAGTTGTGAAGTAGTTTAACTTAGTTAAGTGAGTTAAGCCTAGTTGTACTAGTTGTAATTGAACTTACATTAGTGAGAGTTCAGTGAATTAATTATTAATTAATTCACAATCAGTGAATTCACATGCAACTAAACATTCGCCACGGTTAACTACATGCATGTCAAATCCAGTGGAGACCTAGTTGAGAAAACAGGTGAAAGGGATAGTTTGGATATCAGTTGTGATTTGAGTGAAGTGCACTCATGCAATCACACATGCAGTGGATATGCTCATGAGAATGTGCAAACTAGACAATTCAAATTCATTGTGAGAATTCTAATTGTAGGGATTGTGCAGAGGAGGCAAGTTGTTTGGAGGCAGAGAATTGGCACATGTATTTGCTAATTTTTGTATGACAGTGTGAGACGATTGTATTGTACTGAGATCTCTTGGATTAGAGTTTTGTATGAGATTGTTTCATGATCCATGATATACATGATATATGATAGTGGGGTTTTTAGCTTTATGCTTTCTCGAAAAAAAATTATGTGTTATGTGTTCTTGATATTTCACTTTGTGATCGTGGTTTAATTTCTGCAAGAATATTAGTAGAAGCGATTCTATATTTAACAGTGGCATATAATTGTTAGATAAAGAGAATCGCAGGAAATACTTAATTTTTATTAAAAATTCTACATTTCTTAGCAGTGCTTCGGGTGAGACTTCTTCTCTTCGGAAGAGATGAAAATGACAGCGCTCTAGAGTACACAATAGCTTTTTTTGGTAACCTGAGAAGGACCCTGGTCTGATCAAAATGGTTATGTTTCCGAGACCTGTGTTAAAAGGGAACCTGTAAGGAGAATGCTTCTGTCAATCCATAGATTTGGTATTGATAAATGGTGAGAAAGGAACTATGACACCTTCATATGGAAAGAAGTGGAACTGAGGAGAAAATCAGTGGAACACACTCATGAAGAAACCTTCTACTCAGAAAGATCAAGCGACCAGTACGATATTTTTTGGGTTAAATTCCTGTAATAGTTTTTCTACTGGGTAAAGAGGCTCCAAGAAGCTCCAGAGTTCCAAGGGTGAGTTAAGAGGATCTGCGTGTGGGATACCGAAAATCTAGTAGAACTTCAGAGGATGGATTGTCTAGTTACACGAGCTATGGATTTTTGGGTTAGAACTACTCTAGAGGGATACATAATAGAATTTGCGACTGAGAACCACCAATATTTTTCGCAGGAAGAGGAAATTTTCAAGAAAGATGCAAGAGGAAGGTTTTTGAGAGAAATCCCCCTGTGGATTAAGGTTTTGTTGATGGAGGAAGGGATGTTGATGATGTCCTCGACTGAGATGGTAGTGTAAACACCCTCGCTTGGGGTAGGGTGAGACGGGGTGAGAGTCATGGCATGAGAGAGGGGAAGGATTCTTTGACAAATGGGGGAAAAACAACACAAAATGGACTCAAGATATGAGTGGGCCTTGAAGAGAGATGCCATAGTTCAGAATTGGTGGCGCGGAAAGATCAAGAAAGAAGCAAGACTGTCTGAGAAGTTGAGGAAAGAAGGAAGATCGGGAGAAGTAGAGGAAAGACATATGGAAGAACTACAGAAGATGAGAAGACAGGAATGACTGGCTAGTCAAATATTGAACAACAGAGAAGCACGGAGAGAAAGAAGTCCCCAGGAGGTGGGACAAGAAGGAGAAGGTGTAGACGTAAGAGAGGAAGAAGCTGACATGAATCATGGAGAAGAAAGAGAATATTCAACCCCAATAACAAAAGAGATCGGGAATCCCACTGAAGAGATCATTCCAGTGGAAGCAAATGAGACCCCCCATATCAAATAAAACCACCTCGAAGACAATGGCGCAAACCCAAATCAACCATACCCCAAGTGTCTTCTATACAAGAAGTATGTTCAATACTACATTCTCATGCTAGTTATGTTCCAGTACAATTAATTAGTCAGTCACAACGAGGAAGTGCGAGCATAGGGAGGATATTAGGATCCCCTGGTAGATCGCAAGTAGGATCATTAGGGTTCATATTGATAGGAACAACAAGATCAACAATGTCTAGCCATGCAAGAGATTCAATTTCCCGATACCCATAATTTTGGGGTAAGGGATATGAGGACGTTGAGTAGCACTGGTTCCTGTGCAAAGAAATATGGAGATTCAGAGGGACTCTGTATGTGAATAAGATGGTCGAGTTCCATACTACCTTGAGAGGTCGCACTCTCAAGTGGTACATGAATATCATTGAGTCGGGAGTGCCATGGACACAAGGTCAAGCATTCACACCTCACCAAGTACGAATGAGGTTCATAGAAGTGTTCAAACTACCTCAATCAGAACAACAAGCTCTATCTGAGTTGCATGAGATCTAGTAGCGGGAAGGTGAATCAGCCTGGGAGTACAACCAGAAGTTTAAATATTCCATAAGGAGGTTGGCACATCCAATCCACAAAGAACATCAAAGGGAGTGGTACATTTAGGTGTTACTACCTGTGACTCGAATTCCTCTAATGCAACAATGGATAGCTATGTTAACAGATGCCTTGGACCAATCGATGAATATTGAATCCATGGCGGGATACCCTGGGATCCTAACAGTGACCAGACCCCCAGTAGATGTGAATCTGGTGCAACTACAATGGAAGATATCGACACTTACGGAAAAGATTCAGGAGTTGACCATACCTAGACGAGGACACCACAAGTTTGGTGCATTAGATGTTATACAGAAATTCATTTGGTGAATGATTTCCATGAATGAGGGGAATGGGACCTCCTTATAATCTGATAGTATCCCTACTAGGACCCACGGGATGAGTTGTGCAAGTGTTGACGAACTTACCATTCCATAACCCCACCCCATATCATGCTTTTCCAGGAGGCCAAGCAACACCAACAGCCGAGTATTGTGAAATTTTTTGAACCCATGGGCATGGGCTAAGATAGTGCCCCATCATGTAGAAATATTTGACAGTACCAAACACAGTACACTGTGAGTTCTGGGTGTCTACCACACATACTACCAATCAATGTAGGGCGTTGGATGCACTTGAAAACATGCTAGACCGAACAACATTCATGGTGAATGAAAACCCTCAGGGACCAGGAAGAGGTCAAGGAGGTGGAACTGGAGGAGACTTCTGAGAAGGAAGAACTAGGGGAAGACGACCAAGCAGATGTTATAACTGTGATGAGAAAGGTCACTTGGCTAGATATTGTCCTCATCCAAGGAGGCCATGTTTCTCTCACTGCAGAAACAATGGACACGCAATTGAAGACTACCTAGAATTAATTGAAAAATGGGAAGATAGAGTACGGAAATAAGGAACTAACCTCATCAGTTCGAAAATCAAGAGGGTTAGCAAGGGACAATTTCCCAACCTTAATATCGTTACTCGAGGAGGAGCGAAGATAGGAGCTGATGTTGATACTCTACCTTAGATCTAGAAAGAAGCACCTAAGTAAGATAGGTATGACCCTCTAAAACAAAAAAAATTCTTTAAATATTCCATAGAAGTATTTCAGAATATTCCTAGTCCTGAAATGCGAGAGAACCCCCCCAGCCGACTGTTTACCCTAAGATGGCGCAAGTCCTTGCTTCACCCACTGCACCCAGAAACCCTATAGTCATACCAAGACAACCTGAGCAACCTCAAAACATAGTTGGCCTTTGGTTTCAATTATTCTCTGAAATTCTAGGGAATGATCAACTAACACAAAAGTTGTGCAATGCACTATACCTAATTTTAGGGAACGAAGAACCCATAGAAGCAAGGATAAGGGCCAATCTTCCCAAGAAAAATACTCAGAGAGTGCAACAAAGAAAAGTATGAACCAGCAAGGAATTCATATTGATATCCCTTTTAGATGAATTTCAAATTAAGGACGTCATGTTGGACCTAGGGTCAGACATGAACATTTTGCCTAAGAAGACCTGGGAAGCGTTAGGAAAACTGAGGTTGACATATTCCCCAATTCAGTTAAGAATGGAAAACCAATACTGTATCTTCCCCATAGGAAGACTGGAGAACATGGAAATAGATGTAGCAGGAGTAAAAATAGTGGTTGACTTTGAAGTCATTGAGATCATGGGAGATAAGGACCCCTACCCTACACTACTTGGCATTGATTGGGCCTATGATAATTATGTAGTAATCGAATTAAAGAAAGACACCATGACCTTTGAGTCTGAGGGAATCAAGGTAGTGCAACCTTTGGATCCATATGTAGGACCCAGGTATACAGAACCAACAAACATTAATATGGAGGGAGAATACTTCGACCATTTGTACACTATAAAAGCTGGGACAAGAAACGATTATATAAACCCCACTGCCAATGGGTCAGTAATTTGGAGAAGTATACAATTAGCATATGAAGATTCAGAATTGTATTTCGACAATTGGCAACAAGGGTTGCATGAAATATTCTCAAGAATATGTGCAACTGTTAGAACAATTAGATGGGCTAGGACCAAAGTCAGAGAACACCCAGTATACGATGGCACCTCAGATCTCAAAATTGTTTTGCGCAAGATGGAGGAAAATGTAAGAGAAGATCAAAGAATCTTGGTACTAGATGTATCCTTTCAGAAAACCCCTCCAGATGGTGGGATAATCATGAATTCATACTCATAAATTGGGATGAGGTGAAGCAAGATATCAAGTACATGTTCCATAATAAGAAGTAGTCGGAATCAAAGATGCAGACAGATCTCCAAGTTGCGTAATTTTTTGGTGAAGAATCAGATCCTAGAATACACATTGAATAGTGTGAGACACAGTGGAAAGTTGCGGGGATACCCTCTCACTTCTGGGCTTAGGTATTTCCCCACTCACTTTGTCCAATCCTGAAATCTTGGTTTATATATGAGGAAACCATAAGACAATCCAGTGACTGGAAAACATTGGCATCTCATTTTTGTTGAAATAATGTAACTGCAAAGTGTATTCTTATTATTATTTGATATATTATTCATTGGATCAATCCCCATTGTGGATTGATCATGTTGGCTATTGTATAAGGATCGAATCCCCTTTTGTGGATTGGTCATATTGTAATTGTAAAAGGCAAAAGAAGAACTTGGCCCCAGAATATATCAAGAGGCCCTAAAATATAATAAAGGTGGTTATAACCACCCAGATTAAGAATTCAGCCCTTCCAATGAAGAGACACTTCACATGTGCCAGATTAGTATAAATAAGGAGGCTAGCGCCTCACTTAGACACACAAATCACTTGCTCATTGAGAGACAAGTTTCAGAAATGCAATTGGAGAAGAAGGAGAGAGAGTGGCACATATTTGGGAGAGGATATTTTGTATTAGCTTAATTTATCTCTTGGCATTGTATTGGCTATCTATAATAAGGAATTTTTGTTGGGTTTTCTTCCCCTAGAGGGTTTCCTAGGATAAATGTTGTGTCTCTTGTGATTGTGTATTTCTCAGTGATCTTGTCTTATGTTGTTGTTATCTATTGAAATGCAAAGAACTATAATAATGGATTAAATATTAACATGGTTTCAGAGCCAAGCTGAAGAGAGAATCTTTCACAAGAGAAAAGTGAAAAACATCATTATTGTCGTACATGCAAATTAGGGAATTTTTTTTAGTGAGGTATTTCAACCCTAAAACCATCTAGAAAAGTGCGCCCACCCCCAAGGATCATTTTGGCACCTTCAATGAACCTTTTCAGTGGTTAGATCTCCCAAAAAGTGAAACCCTAGTTTCACAAAGTACCAGAAAACCAAAAAACCAGAGTACCAGAAGTACCAGAGTATCAGAAGTACCAGAAAACCAGAAGCACCAGTCCAAAAATCCACAGATCAAGTTTGAGGGGGTAAAAGTTGGATTTTTGGAAATTTGACTGCACCAGCTTACTCGCCTCAGCTTAGCACATCTATCCCCTAGATCAGAATTTCAAAATTTGAAGTTTGAAAAATTAGGGTTTCCTCATAAAACCCTAAGTTGCAGTTGCAGTTGCAGTCTCAGAACCAGCTGCAGTATCAACTGCAGTTGCAGTATCAGTTGCAGTTGCAGTCGTAGTACCAGTTGCAAATCACCCTTGAAGTTTTTAAGAGTTGGTAATGATTACCGCTGCTTCCAGATGGTGCCACTACCTACAAATGCTATCAGAGGTATGTACTTGCATATGTTTAAATGGTTAAAATTTAAAGAGTATTTGCAGGATAAGGAATCTCTTGCCATAGATCCAGAAGGATCTCAAGATCCAACACATTCATAGGAATGATGCAACACAGGTGTGATTATTCTAACATGCATATATTTGTTATAACATTATCTTGATCAGTGTTGCATGTTGTAGCTATGACCATCATTCTAACCTTTGATCAAAATTTGAGTCAAGGTATTAGATGGATTAAAAGTTGAGATCATAGATCTTATCCTCTAACCCAACCTTCTGTCAAGATAGTGTATTGTCTCAGTACAGAAGACAGGTTGAAGAAAGCACTCATCACTTGAGTGAAGCAGACTTAGAAGAAAAGCAAGAACTCATTCTTGAGGACAAGGCTCCAGGTTTGATTAATCAAGTTGATAAGATTCAAAGGCACACATGAAAAGTTGAGATAGCAGTCTTTGTTATACGTGATAGCATGAGAGAATATAGAAGTAAATTCTTTACCTGATACAACTAACACCTCCTCTAGGAGAAACCTCATGTGTTAGTTCCAGGTTTCCATGGAGGAATGTTTGATCACAACACTATGAGAGTCTTGACCTCATTTTGTATTGTATTCCTTACCTTTAATCTTTGCTTCAGACAAATTACAAGTGATATCTCTAAAGGAGATACTATGATGATTGTTCATGCTATTGCTTTGTATTATCAAAAGGATATTATTCTTACTTGTTGTTTTGTTGACCTTGCTCCAAATCACAGGTAATAACCCTGAGGAAGCTATAGTAAAGGTTGCAGAAGGCAACGTGCTAAAGGAGAGACCATAAATGAAGCAATCATCATTGGAAAAGAAGAAGGTGGCTTGGATAAGATAAAGGGTTACACAAAAGTTGCCATGACCCACGCCATTGAGAATCCATGTGAACTTTGGCATAGAATATTAGCTCACATTAACTACAAGGTGCTACCATACATATGAAAAGTGGTCACAAGTTTACCAGAACTCAAGGTTGACCATGAAGGCCTATGAAATGGATGTGCACAAGGGAA
>ML824478.1:60257-72736 GCA_009831015.1 Picea engelmannii | reverse complement strand
TGGGATGAGAAAACCAGTCAGGAAATACAGAGTTTACTATGAGAATATGAGGATTTGTTCCCAAAGACTTTTTCTGAGTTAAAGGGAATCAAAGGAGTCATGGGAGAAATGAATATTGAGTTAAAACCAGGATCCAAGTCTGTCAGACATAGACCATACCATCTTCACCCAAGAGTAAAAGAGAAGGTTAAGAAGGAGATAGATAAGATGTTGGAAGCAAATCTCTTTTTTGCAGTAGAAAAAACAGAGTGGGTTAGCCCGATAGTTATTCAAAGAAATAAATACATAGAGGATATTAGAGTCTATGTAGATTACAAAAGTCTCAACTCTTCCTATGTACATGACCCTTTCCTAACACCCTTTACAGATGAGGTGCTAGAACAGGTTGTAGGAAAGGAAGCATACTCATTCACAGACGGATTTTCAGGATACCATCAAGTCAGGATCGTTGAAGAGAACAAAAGAAAGACCAATTTCATAACAGAGTGGGGATCTTTTGCATACAACGTGATGCCATTTGTCTTAAAGAACGTCCCTGCACTTTTCTCTAGGATTGTGATAGAATCTTTTAGAAAGTTCATTCACATGTAGATCTCATTAAATCTTAGAAAGTGTATCTTTTGTGTACCACATGGGAATTTTTTGGGCCATATAGTTTTTCGAGAAGGAGTATTGGTAGATCCATCCAAAGTTGTAGTCATTGTAAATATGCCACCGCCCATGAGTGCTAAGCAATTGTGCTCCACATTGGGAAACACAGGTTACTATCATAGGTTCATCTGGAGATATGCCAACATTACTGCACCTCTGGAAAACATATTGAAAAAGGATGAAACGCTCCAATGTAATCCAAAATGTGATAAAGCATTTGATACACTTAAGGAGAAACTCATCACAACACCGATTCTAATATTCCCAAACTGGGAGAATGAATTTCACGTCCATGTAGATGCTTCAAGATTTGCCTTATGAGCCATATTAACACAACTTGGAGATGGAGCTATGGATCACCCTATCTATTTTGTGAGTCGGAAGTTATCGCAAGAAGAAATCAACTACACAACGATGGAAAGGGAGGGTTTGGCCATGATTTATGATTTGCATAAATTTATACATTATTTGTTAGGGTCTCATTTCAAATTCTTTACTGATCATTCTGCATTGAAATATCTAGTTAAAAAACCTATGTTGGAAGGGGGAATTTGTAGATGGATGTTGTTATTTCAGGAATCTTTCTTTGAATTTATCATCAAGCCGGGAATATGCAACATAGGACCGAATCACATGTCTAGGTTAGAGTCAGGGGAAAGTGGTGGAGTGGTATATGAGCAGCTCCCAGATGCATATTTGTTTAGGATTGGGGCCATACCGAAATACCTGGAGGACATAGCAGTCTTTCTCAGTACAGGGGTCTGTCCTGAAACCTATTTTGAAACCCAGAAATGCCATATGGTTGTTAGAGCAGTGGATTACCAACTGATCGTCGGACAGTTGTATAAACTAGGGCTAGACAAAATACTCAGACGGTGTGTCTTAGATCATGAAAGGAAGGATATACTTTGGGAATGCCATAGTGGAGTTGCATGAGGCCACGTAGGAGGAAAGGCCACGGCATAAAAAGTTCTATAGGAAGGACTTTTGTGGGAAACACTCTTCAAGGATGCCAAATTATATGCTAGATCATGTGATATTTGTCAACATGTGGGCAAGTCATCATGCTGAGATGAACTACCACTACAACCAGTTATAGCTCTACAAGCATTTGAGAAATGGGTAGTGGACTTCGTTGGACCAATCAACCCCACAGCCAAACATTCAAAGGCTAGGTACATCATTATCGTGACTGACTACCTTACTCGTTGGGAAGAAGCAGCAATTATACAGGACTATTCGACATATATTGTTTCCAGGTTCATTTTTTAGAATATAATTAATTGGTTTGGATGTCCCAGGAGACTAACCAACAATCAGGGAGCTCATTTCATTAGCAACACTATAGAAAGACTCATAGCAGAATTTATGATTCAACATCACAAGAGCAGTCCATACCACCCATAGGCCAATGGAACAGTCGAAGCCTTCAACAAGATCCTAGAAAGGGACTAACAAAGGTCTGTTGCACAAACCAGGAGGATTGGGATGACTAAGTTTCAGCAGTACTATGGGCTTATAGGACAACCACAAAGAAACTCCACAGGTACACATCGCTCTAGTTGGTTTATGGGAGAGAGGCAATGGTTCCTGCAAAGTTCATCACTCCAAGTTTGTATATTGCACAAGTCACATGCATGACAGAAGAGAAATCCATTGCATAGAGACTTATGAAACTACAAGAGCTCGAAAAGACCAGATTTCTAGCAAACTTTCATCAGTCGGTTGAAAAATCAAGACAAAAATATTGGCATGACAGACACATTAATACCAAGGTATTCACGCAAGGTGACAAGGTGCTACTCTATGATAGTCAGTACCAGAAACATCCTAGAAAGCTTCGTATGCATTGATTGGGACCATTCATGATTGTAGAGATCCGACCCTTAGGAGCAATCTGACTCACACAACTGGATGGTGTGTTGTGACCAGGATGGGTGAATGGCACTCACCTGAAGCCCTACCTATCTCAAAACTGAGAAATAGTGACTATCGCTCTAGTCCGAAAGATCTTGTACAATAGTTAGACTTGAGTTTTCTGAAATTTTTGTAAATTCAGTAATAAAGTCAATATGTGCAGTGTCGTTCCATGACACATAATTCATTTTTTGTTTAAGTGTTGTTTGATACAGAACTAATGACTCAACAGTGTAGGATCCAAAGATTAAGAGAATACAATAATGAAATTCATTAATATGATAGGGACAACCCTTGTGGTCGAAGAAAGGATGAATCTAAATATGATCTGAATCCATATTCCACATGACCCTAGTCTAGTCACAACCTTTATTGTCATTTCAGTACCACATCTGAAGTTTGTTAAGCCATAAATCCACGTTATGAAAATATTCCATCGAATTTCGCACCAAGATACCCACCCGTCAAACGGAAAGGTCTAAAATTGACCACATCCCTATTCCACTCACGCAAATAAGTAAATGATAGAATCACCCAATAGGATTTACCCTGTTAAATTGTCCCATTGGACAACTCAGACCCTGTTGCATCCATATAGTCATGATGAAAAAAAGTTACTTCTAAACTTGTCCATTAATCCAAGTATAGGCCCTTGAGAACTCGCCCTAGAATACACCATTTCCAAAAGAAGCATATCCATTTTCGAATTTAGTAGAGTGAACCAGCCTGTACCATTGTGAAATATACAGTCCTTAGCTTGCCACATAAGTTTGAATGCTGAGAGCCAAAACAAGTTGAAGTGCCATGTCAAAAGAAGTGGTACTAGATGAGACCTGCGACCCCTGGTTCGAGGTCATGGGCAATCTTAAAGGGAAAGTGGAGTATGTTAAGATCCTCGACCTCAACCTCATAGATTTAGTCTTTTTCCCTCAGATGCACATAAATGTATTTTGGGAGATGGCTCCAGATAGAACCGGAGATATGAAATTTGTGCCAAAATAAGACTTCATCAATTTATTCAATTTGACCATCATGAACCTCGGAGACCTACCAGTCTTCGGTACAACTAGTGAGGTTGCGCGATGAAAAAAATTTCAGATAAGAAGGGTGCATGACAGAATTCTATGGTTGGATAAGAAGTATCCAATCCATGTTTAAGACATCCAACAACTTACTGGACTATTCTCCGAAGGAGAGGATGTGTCGAAAGGATTCCAGGGTCCTGGTAAGCATGGGAAAAAGAAAGGTGAGCTCAGCCTGTATGAGAAATTCAACACGAAGAGGGGAGGACACATAACAATAATTGAACCAATACTACCTGAGACAGTCTGGACTATATTTTATATCATAGCCAACAAGGTTATGAGATCATACTACAAGGGCGAATGCACTCTAGATGCATTATTAGTAGCTGACTTTTGTGCCAATAGACCAATGTTCAATTGGTGTAGTTACCTACTAGAGGAACTACTAGTGGCATGCGAGGAGGCACATGAGAAGGGAGGAACCTTCACTTATGGATATATACTTGTGGCATTCTCAATGTCCAAATGGAAGCCACCTGTGGGAAGACAGCCAACGATACTAGACAAAGGGTGCATGGAAAAGATGTTCGAGCCATGGCAATCCAGGCCAGATTCGGAGAATACAGACTTCAATGCCACAACATTTTCTAAGTAGTACAACAACTTGATAGATGTAACACAGAGGTTGTGTATCTCGCAGGATATCTTCAACTGGAATATGAGAAATATCGCCTTCAGCATGAACCGACACCATACATTTGTCTGGACGAGACATGTCAGTAGGGAACATTTCCACACAAGGATGCTATCGTTATATTTGGAAGAAGAGGCCTTTCACAAGGAATTTATGTCATGTCCAGGAATCAAATGTTGCCCACGTAATTTAGGGATGCATTACATTTTACCTGTGGATCTTCTAAAGAAAAAAGACAAGGAAGTGGGAGAAGGACTTAGCTCAGGCCTAGAGCCAAAGAAGTTAGATGCTCTGGTACAATCAGACTTAGAGGACGAAGAAGAGATACAATAGTTAGAGCAGAGGAAAATACTAGCCATCCATCAGCTTCCAGTTGATGCCATGTTATCGGGTGTGGATGTTAACTAGATCTTGGGCATTGTGTTCAGTACCGAACCATTGGTGAAGAGGCCCAGAACCAGGGTCTCACCAAAAAAACCTATAAACCCCAAACCCCTTACATCAGTTGCTCCCCGCACCCATGCAGTGGTTAAATCCACCACTATAATTGACATTCAAGATGACCCAGAGCCTGAAACATTTTCGTTCACTTTCTTCATTGAGCACCCTCCATCACCTCTACAACCCCAATCACCAAATCTTTCCACCACCAGTCCATCCCAGACCACAACCCCAGAGCCAATGCAGCTTGATCAGTTAGAAATAGTAGAGAGGGGACTCTAAGGAATAACCCAAGAGTCACCCAAGCTAAGATAAGAAGCTTCTGGTCTAGACCCCAAAGAGCCAGAGTAGAGAATGAAGTTGAATGGTCTGAATCTAGACACCCAGGAACAACAGCCTAAACTTTCAGTGAAAGGAAAACATACCCACACTATGGAGGACCTGCACTTCCAAAGAAAACAACAAATCCCCTCACCGACCAAGGGTGAGGATATACAAGACTCCATAATGCAAGAAGTAGAAGAAATAAAAGAGCTACAACTACCAGAGCCTTAGAGGGAACCAGCATCAACACCCAGGCCAAGTGCGACATCCGCACGTGAGAAAATGGAACAGGTTCTCCAGGACCCTCAGCAGTGCGCATAACTGTTGCAACTTTGCATAGCTAGAATAGAGGTTCTGACTCTTTTTCCCTCAGAGCTACAGTTGAGGATCGCACTAGGGCTACCAATGGAAGAGGAGGTAGAGACCTACTTGGAGCATTCAATGACTAGTGGACTTCCACTACAAATGCGAGCACTAAGAGACATTGCTCCTTCAACTATTGACCTCGTAGAGTGGCCAGCGATGAAATTATTTGGACTGATCAAAGAATCAATTGATCAATTAGAGAAAATTCTCCAGGAGTCCGAGAGATATGCTAAGGTTGCAAGAAAGGAAGAGCTTGTCGCGGAAACATGCAGGATAAAGGAAGCACATGACAAACTCCAAGTTTAGTGAAAACTGGAAAAAGTGTAGGAAATACTTGTTGAAGCCTGGTTGGAGATTCGAAAGGTTGCGCCCGAATTACCTAAGGTCAATGATGCATGTGAGCCAGAACACCAAATAGAGTTGCTACAAGGAGCATGGATGCAATTCACCACTCAAGATGAGCCGTTGAAAGCATAGTTACAATAGGCCTAGTAAGAGGCAGAGAAACAACCCCAGAAGTTGTAGGAGCATATGCAAAAGATAGTATTGCAAGGTAACAATGCCCAAGCAACACTGCACAAGCACACAACGAAATGCACAAAAATATTCAGGGAATTTAGCGACTAGATGGGCATCATTTCTCGATGAAACCAAGTCTTGGAGAAGGTAGGCATAAATATCTAGGTGTTCAATGAAGAAGTTGCGGCCACAATGGACCTTGTTAGCGACATTATTTGTCTTGGGGATCAAATACACCCAGTTCTGCAGGTTACGTGGGAAGCACCCCAGCACAAAGCGAGAGAGACTCTTTTCCGATCACAAGTCAAGCGAGCAGGAGAAGTGTTGGTTTTCAGCCACCGAGATTCAACTGCAAAGAGAATCGATGGTCATCGGGATTTTGAGGTTGTTGAGTTGTCCGGGATTTAGCACGAAGCATAGCACCAATAGTTCAAGGGAAATCTGGGTCATCTGATCCAGTTGAGACAGGTGGCAGTCAGTCATCATTTCGAGGATTGGTGTTTCGGGAGACAAGGAGCCTCCCATTTTTTACAGCTAAAATTTCCGATCAGCGAAACATTGAAAGCACCTTTGGAGCCAAGCCCATGGTCCTAGCACCAAGTCACATCAAGCGAGCTTGTGAATGGGGGTAGACCCCTTTATAAGAACGAATGTTATCTGGGTTGTTCATCTAAAGGACATGTGACACACATTCGTGTCACGTCGACATTCAGGAGTTCGAGGGGTAAGCGCTCCTCGTCATTTCACCTCTCGAAACCTCGAATACCGAAACGCCGAAAGCGCCCAGAACTAGGCTCATGGTTTTGGCACCTGGTCACAAAGGAGTAGACCTAAAGGAGGGGCACTAATGTTTGTCATTCGACGAAACGGACCCCAAAGCACCCAGAGTGATCTCAGTCGTTCATCCCAGGTGAACACATGGTGCATGATCGGGTCCTCTCAGCCTTTCGCTCATCGTGATTTCAAAACAGGAAGACTTGATCCTTCCTATCCACGAACCCTGAAGTGCCAAAAGAACCCAAAGGTGGGCCCACCATATTGAGGAGCAGTCTCAGTCATCTATCTAAATGGGACACCTGGTGCATGATTAGGCTTCTTTCCTTCTCGCCCATCACGATTTCATAGCAGGAAGACTTGCTCCTCCTATCCATGAACCCCGAAGAGCCGAAAGCACCCAAAGCTAGACCCACCATATCGAGGAGCAGTCTCAGTCGTCCATCTAAAGGGGACACTTGGTGCATGATTAGGCTCCCCGCCTTCTCACCCATTGTGATTTCAAAGCGCAAGAAGCAGCTCCCTCATATCCCCGATGCGCGAAGTGACGAGAGCATCCAGGACCTGGGGCCTGCAGTAGCGTCGTGTGAATTTAGGACCATCAGATTTGAAGGACGCGTGGTGCCAGATTAAGCCATCTCATCGTTTCACTCATTGTGATTTCAAGAAGCATGGATCAGCCCCTTCATATCCACAAACGTTGAAAACACATTTGGGAGTAAGCATAGGTTCATAGCCCGTGGTCACTTAGGAGACAAAGAGAACTATGCAAGAGGGGCCAAAGGCATCAAGTTTAGTTACAGAGTAGATCATCATGACCTCCAGGCACCATTGGATCCGATCTCAATCCTGTGTCTCGCTTGGATTAAATGAAGGCATGAACGGGTGGTTCAGACCTTCCTTCATTCATTAAGTGTGAGATATGGAGGGTCTGGCAAGTGATATGCTCGAAGGGGTCCTACGTACCATTTTTTCCAAAGAAGCCATGCCGAAGTCTTCAAAGAGATAGAGAATTCTGCACATGCTAGCTCGGCACTTAATGACTGAGCTACCCTCCTTACAGGAGCCATGCGCATTTAATGTGGCATGTGAAGAAGGATTTCAGTACGAATTTGACTGAAAAGACATCGAGCCCTAGGTGACTGGGCATGCCTCTGTTAGGCGAATTTTCCTGAGTATATAGGCTCAATTTTTATATTTTGTAAGTATCGATGGTAGAGGGAAGCTCCCGATGGTAATGTTTTAACAAACGCTCTAGTTTTTGGTTATGCATCTGTATGTAATATTTCTTGCTTTATGAAAGACAGTTTCCCTATTTCATCTAGTTTTCATCTCATACTAAGTGAGTTCATGATTGACTGATTCACATGAATTATTGCAGTTGCGTTATGATAAAGGTTTTATTCTGACACTATTGTATTTCCTGGTTTTCTATGTTTGAATGTAAGAAGATATTGCATTTAAATGCATTCTCCTACAGTCTGTTAGAAACCTGATGTTGACAACAGACATTTGCATCTCTCTGATACAAGTCTTCCCCCTACTCACCCTTGCTACAACTCATTGTTTGAAGTATGTCCAGGACGTCACCTACCCATGCATGGCTGGCCTAGTTTCGGAGTCAAAACAATATCATCTGAGTTTACTTCCATTCGATCACCTCTTCCATACACAAACTGTGACATAAACTGATGGGCGTCAGGTTCTGCTCCTGCAAGAAATCTAAGAGTGACTTTCGTCGCCAACATCTCTGGCTTCGTTGCCGGGGATGAAGTTGAAAATCTTCCCTGGGATTGAATGACATTGAGCTTCTGATTCCGAAGGTGCATCAGGCATCAGAGCCCTTGAAGATTGCTACTGTGCACCTAGTGACTCCATTGTGATGACTCCACTGTGGCGAACTTGTCGTGTCAATTTTGGCTTTCAGAGGAAAAAACACACGGTCCCATCCACAACTGCCTCTAGCTACACCAAAAACTAATTCGAAGGTGGTTCTCAGGAAAGGAAAGGCCTCTGAAGGAGAATCTTCTGCCATCGAATCAGGTAATCCGCCATCCCCTTCTATAAGAACTCCATTTTCTCTTCCTCAGTTTCCTAGCAGACTGCTTTCTTTCTGAAGTTTCCCATTTCCTAAATTTCGGGAGTGTTCCTGTTGAGGTTTCCCCCCCTAGTTCAGGATTAGAGGGAGAAATCCTCATCACTCCCATTTCTCCTAAGGCTGCACCTTGGCGTAGACCTAGGATCACAGAAGATTTCCCCACTCCTGTCTTTACCGCTCCTCCTCTTGTTACTATTGTCGTTTCTTCGTAGACGGAAACATCAGTCGACTTAAGCTCGCTAGCCTTCTCCCTAAATCCTTTATTGTTTCCCACTCCCCTTAGAATCTCATCCCCAGTATCCTCTTTTCGAGCTCCTTCTCCTCTGATTTCTCCTCCACACAATATCCCTATGGTAGGAGAAAATCCCCCTATGACCAGAATGGAGGCCATTATAGCCACTAGGTATGCTCCCCTCATGCTACCGCAGCCTCTCACTGCCTTCCCAACAGATGGTTACCTCAAGCAGCTGCCCAAGTTTATAGGTGAGGGGGCCATAACTGCAAAAGAACACCTAGAAGCCTTTTACCGTTTCACAGATGATAATGTCATCATGCATGCAGACGTATGGATGAGGATTTTTGTCCATAGCCTTCAAGGTGAGGCTAGAAAATGGTTCAAAGCCCTGCCTCCTAGATCTATTGATGGGATCAAAGATTTAGATAATGCCTTTTTGAGACAGTGGGGAGATAAAAAAGACTTCATGTATTACATGACAAAGTTTGGGTATTTGAAAAGAAAAGAAGGAGAGTCTGTCTCCAACTTCTCCAAGAGATTCAATAAAATGTACAATAAAATCCCTGCTGAGATCAAACCCTCATAAGCCTCTGCAAAGATCACTTATGCCAGTGCTTTTGATCCTGATTTCTGCCTCCTGCTCAGGGAAAGAAGAGCCACTACTCTGGCCCATATGCAAGATGTAGCCGTGGAGGTAGAATCTAATATATTGGTTGTTGACCGACTCAGGAACACTACTGGTAGAAACATATCCAAGCAGAGGCCTGAAGCTTTCTCATCTAGCTCTTCTCCCCTGCCCCTTCAAACAAATGAGACAACTAGAATACTAAATTCACTTTCTGCTAGAATGGATAGGTGGGAATTAGAAGGGAAGCCCATGTACAGAAATCCCCAGAATGTTGATGGTAGAGGTTTCAGGAGACCTGATAACAATGGACTGCAGGCCTTCCCAAGGGAACAAAGGTAAAAATACAGAGAAGATCAAAGGATTCAAACCCCTCTCCAAAATAACCTGGTTACTCATGAGGGAGGGGAGGAGATAGACGATTTCGACCTCGAAATTCATTGTGTTGAAGAAGCTCCTCCTTTTCCTCATTTGACTCAGTCTGCATATGAGAAATCCCTGATGAACGTTCAAATCCATGAGTTAGGTAAGGGAGAAAGGGTCGGTCACGCCTCTAATAGATACAACCTCGGGTCAAGAAAGAAAGAGGGAGACTTTGACAGCCAAGATCAGCCCCTCATAACACAAAGGTCTACTAAAGCTGCATCAATCACTACTAAAGAAAAGAAAACTCAGAATTCTTTGCCAGCAACCAAGGAACCTGTCACTGAGGTAAGGGAAACTCCTAAACCTATTCCTTCCTTCAATTTTGAGCATGAAATTTAGAAGATTAGAATCCCTGTACCCCTATCGGAACTAGTTAAAAACAAATATTTCAAAAGGTCCCTCTCCAAGCTGCTACAATCTGAGCTCCCCCAACCTTCCACTAACTCAATAAATCTCCAGGATGAAAAGCCAACAGTTGTCCTAGGGCCCATGGTAGAAGATAGAGATGATTCATCCCCTCCCTTCTACACATCCCTGAATATACATGATAAAGTGTTGCATAAC
Organism: Picea engelmannii; assembly: GCA_009831015.1. NCBI lineage: Eukaryota > Viridiplantae > Streptophyta > Pinopsida > Pinales > Pinaceae > Picea > Picea engelmannii. The sequence continues at coordinate 62,077 of ML824478.1, read as the reverse complement.
TGCCTCATGGATTTAGGGGCTTCCCATAACCTCTTGCCCAAAATAGTTATGGAAGAATTGGGACTGGAGGTGACAAAAACTTATCATGATTTGTACTCTTTCGATTCAAGAAGAGTGCAGTACCTGGAGTCATCAAAGACCTGGCAGTTTCTTTGTTTCAACTACCCATGAAGAGTGTGGTCATGGATATTGTGGTAGCTGATGTTCCCCCCAAATTTGGCATGTTGTTGTCTAGATCTTGGATTAAAAATCTTGGGGGAACATTACAGATGGATCTCATGTATGCCACCATTCCAGTCTTTGGAGGGGAACAAAGGAGGTTATATAGAGAAGCTCAGTTGGCCTACATTGTTAGTGATGAAGCAAATCCCACCAATCACCCCATCTTTGCACTTGACACCGACCTGGGGTCTAGTTTATTGCAGCTCACTGATGCTCCCAAAGACCCTTTCCAAGTTAGAAAGAAACCCAGTCTTGATTACCCGATTCCCCCTCCAACCCCTTCTGTGTGGAAGATTCTTTTCGATGGAGCTTCTTCCAGCGAAGGTGCTGGTGCTGGGGTGGTTTTTATATCACCTTGTCAAGAGGCCATAGCCCTATCATACAAGATGGAATTCGAAACCACCAACAATGTGGCCGAGTATGAATCTCTTGTTATGGGTATGAGGGCTACAAAGGAAATGGGGATTAAAGGAATAGCAATATTTGGAGATGTTGAGTTAATTATCCAGCAAGTCAAAAATGCTTATCGTGCTAATAATCCCCAGCTCAAGAATTACAGAAATGAAGTATGGGACCTGATTGATAGTTTCATCTTGGCCTTTAACATTTTTTTTATTCTGAGAGGGGAGAATACTTCAGCCGATTCTTTAGCTGTCTCAGCTAGTTTGCTCAAAGTTCCTCTGCCGCCGATGGTCAAATATGATGTTGAAATGAGATATAGTCCCTCTGTATCAGACAATGTCAAGCATTGGAAGGTATTCGAAGACGATCTAGAGATTGAAAAAATTCTCCAATCTATTAATGAATTTTCTGCATTGCACATTGATCAAGATCCCGACCCAGAAGGTAAGCTTTACCCTGAGGTGTTTTTAAATAAAATTGCTAATCACTAGATTATTCAACTGTCCAGCAATCACATTCCGAGAGGACTAGTCCCCTTGGAAAGGTTGTTCGATGGGAATGATGTGGCCATAAAGGGTAAGGTTTCAAATGAAGATGCTGATACAACCGAATGCAACATTGGCACACAGGAGGAGCCCAGGTTTGTCAAATTATCAAGCAGTTTGACCAAAGAACAGAAGGATGAATATACTGAGTTGCTAAAAGAGTTTGCTGATGTGTTTGCATGGACATACAAAGACCTCAAGACTTATGACACATCTGTCATTGAGCACAAGATCCCACTAAAGGAAGAGGCTAAACCATTCAGACAAAAGCTGAGGCAGATAAATCCCATGTTGCTACCTATCATGGAGAAAGAAGTGAAGAAATTGTTAGATGCCCAAATCATTGTCCCCTTGAGATATTCCAAATGGGTGGCCAATTTGGTCCCAGTAAGGAAGAAAAGTGGAGAAATCAGACTCTGTGTTGATTTCAGGAAATTGAACATGAGCTCAAGGAAAGACAATTATCCCCTTCCCAACATGGAACACATATTGCAAAGGGTAATGAGTTCCTCTAGGATATCCATGATTGATGGTTTTTCTGGTTATAATCAGATATCAGTCATGCCTGAGGACAGAGAAAAAACATCCTTCACCACTCCTTGGGGTACATTCATGTATGCCAAAATGCCTTTTGGATTGATGAATGTGGGA
>ML824478.1:5303-20723 GCA_009831015.1 Picea engelmannii | reverse complement strand
AAAAAAAAAAACTTTCTCTTGCATATTGCGACGAAAGAGTACTTTCGTCGCAAGTGGTCGTCGCAAATTTTTCAATATGTAGTAGTTTCAGAAGTTTTGAATGCATAATGTGTAACATGGAAGAGGGGACGATGTGGGAGTCCGACAGACAATTTGTATATCACAGAGGTCTAGGTGTTGTTTATAGGTCATGGAACAATGGAAGTGCAATCTAGAGGCCAGAATAATTAATGTGCATTGGGAAGGGTGCGAATGTGGTGGGGATGGAAGGGAGCGATAAATGCTTTGAAACTTTTTTTAAACCCATGTAGGGTGAATCTTGCGAGTTGGAGGAGCCCAGGGTGGAATTGTAAATCACAGAATTTTTGGGTGCAATATGTATATCACGAAACACGGGGAAAAAATTGGGTAAGTACGGAAAGGAATGGTGGTCGTTCAGAGTACCATAAATGGTGGTTTGATGTGTGTTAATGGGAGATGTCATCGAGGTTTTTTCTTATTAATGCCAATTGTTTCATACCATTGTGTTGATTTGTCACTAGTAAAACCATAATTAATTTGCATTGGGAAGGGTGTGAAGGTAGTGGGGATGGAAGGAAGCGATAGATGATTTGAAAATTTTGTGAACCTGGGTAGAGTGAAGCTTGTGAGTTCAAGGAGTCAGGGGTGGAATTGTAGATCAAAGAAGTTTTGAGTGCAAGATGTATATCACAGAACTAGCGGAAGGAGAGTTTGATAGTGCCAACCCTAGAAACTACGGCCATAAAATTGGCTAAGTATGGAAAGGAATGGCAGTCAGTCAGACTCGTGATGTGAGGATATAGATGAAGATGAATATTTTTCAATCCACCAACTTGGGAACCTGCGATCATAGAAAGGCAACTAAGTATATAACCAAAAATTGATAATAGAGGGGAACAAGAAAAGGGAAAAAGGGGTAATTATCTCACAGAACAACATCTATTGTTTGTTTATTAATGCCAAACTTTTAGAACCTCTGGTGATTTCTCACTAGTAAAAGAATAAATTGTAGATCATGGAATTTTTTGGGTGCAATATTTATATGATGGAACATGGGGCATAAGAGTTCGATAGCGCTAACCCAAGACCTGATGGTCAGATAATTGGCTAAGTATTGAAAGGGACAATGTTCGGTCGAGCTCATGATGTGAAGATATAGGTGAATATGAGAATCTACCAATCCACCAACCCGGGAAGCCGTGATCATAGAAATGCAACTAAGTATAGAACCAGAAAGGGATAATAGAGGGGAAGAAGACAAGGGAAAAATGGTTAAGTATAGAGGAGGGAAAAGAAAGGGAGAAACGGAAATTTAGTCTCAGCTATGTAATATACTTGGAGGTCGATAAAGATAGTTTCAATTTTAAAGAGAAATTGTTTATATTTATTCCAATAGTATTCATATCAATATAACTTAATATATTATTTGTGGTCCAAATGTAAACTATCTTCCAATTTGTAGGGTGTTTTTCGGCTCCCAAATTTCATTCAAACCCATAAGCAATAGAAAAAAAAATTATATATATATATGATGTAACATTTTTTATATGCAAGGATATTCTCAAATAGAATAAGTTGTAATATATGCACAAAATTGAGCAGGAACATGACGTCAACACCTAAGTTGCCATGTTGAAATAGAGTCATTAATTGATTCTATTTACGAGGCCCCGGAGAATGAAATCAGGATAGTTCCACCCATTTATTTCTTAAGTATAGGGTGGGTGCCATAGAACTATGTCCTATCACAAATTATTCTTCCATGTAAAATGTAAGGAGCGAATAGAGTAGCCTTTATTTAAATCGAAGTGTTGGGCAGGGGAAAAAAAATCTTGTCGTGCATGTTTAACTATGGATCAAAGAGCGTCTTAAATTCTTGTATAAAGAGGTTGAATTCATCTATCAATAGTTGTACAAGAAAATGAGTCAATTTATAAAAAAAATACAAAAAAAAAAAACAATATTAAACACTGGAAAACACCATACAAAAACCTCAAATATTTTATATTAAAATAAATTGGGTTACCAAATACAGCTGAGATTGTTTCCCAAAATAGTTTTCTTGAAGTAATTCAGCACATATTCTCTTAAATTTAAATTTGTTTTCCATAATGACTGGGATTGGGGCTCCTGCGGACCAAAAAAGAAAATATGTACAAGAATCAAGCATGTAGACAGTCTTTTATAGATTTCAACTTGATAATCAAATGTTTGTATGGTTAAAAACAATGAGTTGAATATCAATTTTAGGTCTTGGACTTCATGGGCGTTGTCAACTAGATCTATCCCAGCTTCTTGAATAGTTTGTCTCTTCTAGATATGGCATGCCTACATTATCTTTTTATTCAACATTCCATACTTTGCTAAGTGTTAATTTCCCTCCATCATCGAAAACTTGGGGTGTAAGGTGCCTTCCTTGTAATGTTCGTGGTCATCCACATCGGAGACAACTTAGAGATGCAATTTAGACCCAATTCAAAGATGAGGGATTGGTTTTATGTGACATCAACTTTGGGGGAAAAAAAATTGTTAGCCAATAGAAGCTAAGACAAAAAATTCAAGTTTCTTGTGAATGGTATCCTCCCTGTATTTGATCATTTGTTTGGTTAAAAGGCCTACCTGGAGATTTGTATGTTGAATTTCTTTTTTTTATTGTTGTAAATTGGAAGGGACGTTCAAGTCACCTGCAAAATGCTCCTTTGTTGAAGTATATAGCTTATTCTAGCAACACGGATTTGGCAAGTGTACCAAATGCTACAGATCACACCAGAATATATCTTTCTTCATAGGAGTGGCAGATATCATGGCTCACAAAATGGTCTAGAATATTAGGAAGTGACACCAAATATTATTGCATGCTCGAATATAATCATAAGGAAATTATAAATTTGGATCCTCGTGAAGGTGAGAAACTGTATGAGTGGTTGAATCAACATTCTAAAATTATAGATCCTTGTATCTCAAAGTTGTAACAGAATTGACAGACAGCTAGCTTCTATCTCAAAGTTTTTTGAGAGACCTCTCGATGTACTAACAGACTCGACATACAATCAACTTTTGATCACTATTGGTACTAATTTCAAGTGTATCAAGTTGTGACCCCGGGCTCTAGGTAGCTTCAGCCTTAGGCATCCACATTGGCGGTGACTCCAGGCTCTAGATAGCTTTAGCTTCGGACATTGACACTGGAGGTGGAAATGGAAACAATGTCATTCGCTACAGGGTCGTAATGTTGTGAACAAGTAGGCATGTCATTGTCAAATAACTTACATTGCAGGGTTACAGACCTACAAAGAGCATCGAATTTAGTGTTGCTTTGTCATGACAATTACAATGTTGTTGCGAGTCCGAAAATCTTTGGAGGTTGGGTGTCATGTGCGATGATGACCTCGACATTAGGTGCATGGCATACATTTATTATCTGACATTGCAGTGTTAATTTGATTGCCAAAGTCAACAACGGATCGATTGCATTGTCACAAGAAATATCAATTGTGTAATTAATTAACATCCTTGAAGGACGTGAATCTCAAGCAATGACTGAAACTTTTCAACCAGTCATGTGTTAAAAAATACTTTATTTTATATTTAAAAAAATAAGAAATTGTATTTTATATGTCTAACATTGGGTTACACACATAAACATTTTTAAGTTAACCGAAATTAATATATAGTCAACTCAGATCCTAGAAAGTGAAAAAATTCCCTAGAGCTAGTTTATTTCCATCATGTTGGTTGGGATAGAAGGATCCACCACCAGGACAAAGAAACAAGGTAGTAATAAAATCACATGTGCAAATGAAAGTTGGGGATGGAAGCACTCTATGCTGGCCCTTGACCAAGTTTGAGGATATTTGGTGAGGTTTGACCTACTTTTGGTACTTTGACAGGCTGTTGAAGGTAGAGTGCAAGATGAAGCAGAGATCATGGGATCTCGCCCCCTTTTTAGGGACTTTTGGGTTTTGGGCTTATGTAACGGGAATGGGTATGTCACACCATGGTTTTACCCATGTTTAGGCCTCTTTTTTAATGTATAAATAGAAAGCTACGTGATGTAATAAAATACACTAGTGTGTGTGTGTATGTATGCTAAGTGCAAAGGCACAAGTGTGTGATACCAAGTGCTAAGTGAAAGTGATAGTGTACATGCTTTGTGCATGCTGTGTGAGACTTGGAAGGCTAACTGCAAGTGACTGTAAGAGATTGAGTAGAATCTTTGTGTTGTAACCTAGCTTGGAGAAGGATGATCTGGTGAGCTGCACGCAGATCTCCTATCCTATGCAGAGTAGGATCTTGTGGCTCTGTGCATGTATTTAATTGACTGAAGACAATAAAAGATAAGAAGAGTTGGTGGACGTAACACCAAGCTGGGGGTGAACCATGTATATCCTTTGTTGCTATGCTTTGTGCGATGTATTGATGTGGTTATGTTTTTACTTGCTTAAGTTTTTTGATATAGATGAATGATAGATAGATTTGTTAATGCTTTGTGATTAATAACATGGATGAATGCTAGATTAACCTATCTAAATGTAATTAGTGCTTGAATAGGCTAGATCTGGCTAAGAACTACAGTGTTTTGTAATAAGGGTTTTATCTGCAAAGTAGATGTTGGTTAAATAATGATGAACTGTAACTGCTAAGTGCTTTGTTAAGGTGTTGTAATCATAGATCAGTGTCCTAGCTAAGGTTGTAGACATCTGAGTCTTGCAACCACCCTTACCTCTACCTCAAGTGAGACTTCATCTACTTCACAGGTGTTGTCGAAAGGGTCGGTAGTTAGGGTTTTATTGGTGCGTTGTTGCATCATTAAACCCTGGGTCTACCCCTGTGCCAACAAATGGTTCCATTGTCGGGACATGAAACTGTGATTGTTGGGAATTGAAGAAAAGAAAGTTATGTGCATAGATATATTTCTTTAGGGCACAGTAGTCTACTTAACTTGTGAAGATTTGTGCTAAGAAGAAAAGTCAGATCTGAAGAAAAGAGGTAATATCTTAAGGCTTTATGTTTTTTTAAAGGTCAGAACAGTGAAAATTTTGTATTGAAAAAGGAAAGATAAGTGGAAATTTTTGTTTCGAAAGTATGGATCTAGGTATGCTTGATAAATTTTGTCCTATCTTGAAAAGTAGGGCACATCTAAATGAAATAAGGTTTGATATGAGTAGATCTGATAAAAATAATGAAAGATATGTTATTCCTATGCATAGAAAGAATGTTTGGACTAAAAAATGGATGCAGGAACCTAGAAAGAATTTTTTGCAGGTTAGCTACTATAATCCTAGTGCGTAGTATGAGAAAGGTTGGGGATCATTTCAAAGAAAGAGAAGATTACCTCTTTGTTATAATTGTAGAATACCAGGACATCTTGCTAAGTAATGCCCTGGTAGAAGACCTATTTGTCTTTGTTGTCAAGCTATGGATCATGAAGTTTTGGATTTCCCTAGCATGATTGCTAAGGTTGAAAGAATGAATATGAGACAAGAAAACCCTGAGGAAGATCAAGAAGCTAAAACCACGGCAGAACCCCAGAAAGAATCAGAGATTGTATTACTGCAAATGAAAGAAACCCTGAATGATCACCAAAATATCAAATTATTAGAGACATTCAAAGAAAAAGAGTGCATATAAACAAAAATAGGAGACTTCGACATAGATTGTGTTCTAGATGAAGAAACACAGGTGAATATCATGATAGAAAGAACTTGGGAAATTTTAGGAAAGCCTGCTATGATTCCTTCATTAGGAAGAATAGGATTATTTAGAGGAAAGTTGATAACCCTATGTGGAAGACTCACCCAGATTGTTATGAGTGCTCATGGAACTAGGACAGAAGGAAGATTTTGAGGTTGTTAAATTTATCGAGAACAATGCCCCATTTGCTATGTTATTAGGAAAACCCTGGGTTGAGAGAAATCATACCAGAAGAAAAGAAGAGGAAGTCTTAGAACAAAAGAAGCAAGAATTAAAAGATTTCATGACTAGGAGGATAGCACACTTGATTGAAGAACAGGAGAACAGATCTAAGTTATTTAAAACCATAAACTTGGATGTCGAAGTTGAACAAACACAAGAAGATTCACAAAAGAGAAAAGCACCTACTCCATACAAAGAAGAAGTATTGCCCTTGAACCCTATGAAATAATCTCAACAGTGTGAAGTTACTATACCAAAAGGAGATAAGAATCAAAATGGAAAGAGGAATATCAAGACGAAGATCACCGGGAAGAAGGAAAGAAAACTCAGTAAGAAGAGAGAAAAGATAGAAAAGTTACAGAAGGTTCCAGAGGGTACTTTGCAGAGGGAAGGTTTGCAAAATTGGAACTTTGTCGGGATATCAGAACAACAAAACATGGAACTTCACCATGGTGGAGTGATATATCTGTTGAGATAATTATAACCGTTAGCCCAATGCACCAAATAGTTAGAACAGCAGTTATGACCAGAAATCTCACCATCGAACCATTGGGACCATGCTGTAATGGATAGAACTGCATTGATGAATGCCTCTTGTATGATGGAGAAGATTCATTACATCGTTGTCTACTTATTCCGTTGACCATTGCACTGAGAACTCTTTTGCAAATTGTCTCCGAGACAACAAGAGAACTCATTACTACCGCACTGTGTTTATTGAGATCGACACTTGTTCCATTGCTTTGAGCATTCATTCATCCACCTAAGTTATCTAATATGAGTGTTTATGTCGGATGAGCTCAGTGCCATAGAGAAAGTCGTCAAAGAAATTCTAATCAACCTTATAGAAGAGAGAGTGATGTCCATAGGAGTTCAATCTTCTTCTACACGAGGAGTGCAAGCCTCCCCGTCAACTTCTTGTGGATCTGGACCATCCCACGTTGCAGATGAGAAAAGAACCAAGAACAGATATGACTTAGTGAATGCAAAGTTAATCCTATCTCTTCTTCCCGATTACATCCCGCCTTTAGCCGACGCGGTGAATCATGAAAGTGTCCCGAGGGACTTCAACTACATGATCATCACGGTGTACCTCTAGAAGGGGATACGCGTAGTCAAACCATAGTTGGAGAGGATTCCAACCTTAAAGATCAGTGACTATAATCTAGGGGGCCGCAAGACCTATGGCATGCTCATGCCTCACAAGTACTTAACTAAGACGAAGGGAAAGAGATTGAAGATCATTCCCCATCCATGGACCATGAACATCACCCAGTCCACTATCCTTAATGTCATGAAAATTCCACACTTTGGAAGGCACCAGGAGGTTAACACATGAATTAAACTCCTATTGTCATTATTCCACAGTGTTTATTTATGGTTAGACAGGTGTATTACCGTTGATCCGACACTAATCCATAGGATCACCGGACTGGGCATGCAGGGACCCGACCCGCAGGACTTCTACCCAGGGAAGGCTACAGATCGCACTCTGGCACAGAATATTAAAGACATCTATGGTTATGTAGATAAGGGGGCGTGAGGCTACAAGGTAGCCTCCATTTAGAATGGTGCAGTGAGACTCACTTGCCAGTTTATTGCTGGTAAGCTAGTCCAAAAGCTAGCTCATCGTGTTTACATCTTGGGAGATGCCGGAAGGTGCGACCTTTTCAGACATCGAGTCATTCAAGAAGCTCACTGTGAATTTCACCATGCTCTGGTACTCAAGTGACATGGGAAAAAAGTGGCAATCGAACGCAGTATTCCATACCTACTACCTGCAACTGAAAAGGGCTATCGAATCATTCCCTCGGATGATGCCAAACACTCTAGAAAGGTTCAGACCCCTTATGAAGTTTCATGCAAATAGGCATTTCATATATATCACATCATGCACAGATGAGAATAAAGCATAGCTTCAGTCATACTATAATCTCACTGAGGAGGACCTAGAAGAAATCACTAAGGAATGGCCCATAGAGTTCCTTATACTAGTCGCTAAGGCATAATTGTCTAACCCAAATCTCATTGGAAGCCCGGTAGTTAACCACGAGGAGTATAATACACCCATCAGTAGTAGAAGGAATAACAACGAATATGTATAGGAACTAAGCAGTGCCTTAGAAGAGACTACCTCAGATTCACTTGGCAGAGGAGGAAGTGACGAGGTGGATAAAGAGGAGAAAGAATAAAAATCAAGGGATGAAGATAAGTAGGAGCAAGGAAAAGTAACCCTGCCAAAGAACCCCCTTGATGACGCAAATCCATCAAAGAAAAGGAAGGTTTCCCCCACGAAACCTACATCATGGAATAAATCCAAAGCAAGAAAGTCAAAGCTTCGGACTGTACTCACGATCAATGACTTCCATTTCATCATTGCAACCATATCAGATGCTTCGCAGGACATTTTTCATAATAGTGAAGCTAAGTAAGAAGACTTGTATGACAGAATTACGACAGATATGAGAGGGGTACAGTAGGCCCTTCACTCCAGCCGTGTAGTATCCACTGCACCCCCACAATCAAAAGAACCATAATTGGGAGATGAGCATGCCCAACTCTACAGACTAGCTGATGCGACCGAATCCCACCTTCGTCGAGCACAAGAAGAGAAAGAATAGGCCATAGTGGCCCTGAAGAAAGCATAATAAGAAATGGTAGAGTAACGTCGGGTTGTGAAAAAGGAGAAAGAGGACCTTCAATCTAAGTTTTAATAAGTGAGAGCGCAGGCCAAGCAATAAAAAGAACAGTTGCTCACAGAACAGTTGAGAGTCAAAGAAGCAGTCGACAGAGCACTTTTCTCTGTGAGAGGCTTAGAGCCAAAGGTAGAAGACCAAGTGGATCATCAAGTAGCGTAGCTCACAGAAGCTATCCAGAAGCTACAGTAAAGAATAGCAGACTTAGAGCTCTGAAAAGTGCCCAACACTCCACCAGATGTATGAGATCAAAGAGAAACAACTGCTCAAAGCACGGTTGAAAGAATCAAGTCCCTCACCATGGAATGTAAAAAACTAAGTGATCGTAGTGCCAAGACATATGAGTGAATCAATGAGGATTCTGAATTAAAATCACCGGAGTCATAGCTCCATGAGGCAAAGTATCAAGAAGAAACAATACAGGCGTAGTTGAAGCCCTTGTCAGCAGTCGAAAGGATGAAGCGATCCAAGAACAATGCAATGCCCAATAGCAGGTCAAAACCACTCATAGTAGAGTAATGGAAGTGACACAGAGACTCCAACCAATTCAGGATGATGCTTATCAACTATTCACAGAGATTAAAGGTCGAGGAATAGAAATGGAGCAAGTCATCACTACAGTTGAACAATCCTTAGAGGAACTTGTCAACGAAGCAATAATCCAAGAGTTTTTCGAATAGGAGGTCATGACACAGCAACAGGTTGAAGCAGCTCGAACCAAGCTTGAGGCTTTTGAAGCAGAGCTACCCAGAACAGAGTGACTTAGGACGAGTCACAGGTGATCGTTGGGGGCCTGTTGGCCCTTGACCAAGTTTGAGGATCCTTGGTCAGGTTTGGCCTACTTTTGGGACTTTGACAGGCTATCAAAGGTAGAGCGCAATTCGAAGCAGAGATTGTAGGATCTCGGCCCCTTTTTAGGGCCTTTTGGGTTTTGGGCTTATGTAACGGGTATGGGGATGTCAGCCCATGGGTTTACCCATGTTTAGGCCTCTTTTGTAATGAATAAATAGAAAGATAGGTGATGTAAGAAAAGACACAAGTGTGTGTGTATGTATGCTAAGTGAAAAGGCACAAGTGTGTGATACCAAGTGCTAAGTGCAATTGATAATGTACATGATTTGTGCATGTTGTGTGAGAATTTCAAGGCTAAGTGCAAGTGACTGTAAAAGATTGAGTAGAAGCTTTGTGTTGTAACCTAGCTTGGGGAAGGATGATCTCGTGAGGTGCATGCAGATCTCCTATCCTATGTGGAGTAGGATCTTGTGTCTCTATTCATGTATCTAATTGACCGAAGATAATAAAAGAGAAGAAGAGTTGGGGGACGTCACCCCGGGATGGGGGTGAACCATGTATATCATGTGTTGTTATGCTTTGTGTGATGTGTTGATGCAGTTATGTGTTTACTTGCTTAAGTTCTTTGATATAGATGAATCATAGATAGATCTGTTAATGCTTTGTTCTTAATAACATGGATGAATGCTAGATCTAACCTACTTGAATGTGCTTAGTGCTTGAATAGGCTAGATTTGGTTGAAAACTGTAGTTCTCTGTAATTAGGGTTTTATCTACGAAGTGGATGTTGGTTAAATACTGATGAACTGTAACTTCTAAGTGCTTTGTTAAGGTGTTGTAATCACAGATCGGTGTCCTAGTTAAGGTTGCAGACATCTGAGTCCTCCAACCACCCCTGCCTCTACCTTGGGTGAGACTTCATCTACTTCGCAAGTGTTGCCGAAAGGGCTGGTATTTAGGGTTTTGTTGGTGCATTGTTGTAGCGTTGAACCTTGGGTCTACCCCTGTGCCAACAAATGGTTTCGTTGTTGAGACCTGAAACTGTGATTGTTCGGAACTGAAGAAAAGAAAGATCTATGTGTATATTTTTTTCTTTAGTGCATAGTAGTCTACTTAACTTGTGAAGCTTTGTGCTAAGAATAAAAGTCATATCTGAAGAAAAGAGGTAAGATCTGAAGGCTTTGTGCTTTGTTAAATGTAAGAATAGTGAAAAGTTTTGATTGAAAAAGGAAAGATAAGTGGAAATGTTTGTTTCAAAAGTATGGATCTAGGTATGTTTGATAAATTTTGTACTAGCTTGAAAAGTAGGGCACAACTAGATGAAAGAAGGTTTGATATGAGTAGATCCGATAAAAATAATGAAAGATATGTTATTCCTATGCATAGAAAGATTGTTTGGACTAACAAATGGATGCAGGAACCTAGAAAGACTCTTTTGCAAGTTAGCTACTATGATCCTAATGCGAAGTACAGGAAATGTTGGGGATCATTTCAAAGAAATATAAGATTAACTCTTTGTTATAATTGCATAATACTAGGACATCTTGCTAAGGAATGCCCTAGTAGAAGACCTAGTTTTCTTTTTTGTCAAGCTATGGATCATGAAGTTTTGGATTTCCCTAAAATGATTGCTAAGGTTGAAAGAATGAATATGAGACAAGAAAACCCTGAGGAATATCAAGATGCTAAGACCACAACAGAACCCCATAAAGAATCAGAGATTGTATTACTGCAAATGAAAGAAACCCTGAATGATCACCGAAATATCAACTTATCAGAGATCTTCAAAGAAAAAGAGTGCATAGAAACAAAAATAGGAGACTTCGACATAGATTGTGTTCTAGATGAATAAACATAGGTGAACATCATGACAGAAAGAACTTGGGAAATTTTAGGAAAGTGTGCTATGATTCCTTCATTAGGAGGAATAGGATTATTTAGAGGAAAGTCGATAACCCTATGTGGAAGACTCACCCAGATTGTTATGAGTGCTCATGGAACTATGACATAGGAATATTTTGAGGTTGTTAAATTTATTGAGAACAATGCCCCATTTTCTACGTTATTAGGAAAACCCTGGATTGAGAGAAATTAGACCAGAAGAAAAGAAGAGGAAGTCTTAGAACAAAATAAGAAAGAATTAAAATATTTCATGACTAGGAGGATAGTGCACTTGATTGAAGAACAGGAGAACATATTGAAGCTATTTAAAACCAGAAACTTGGATGTCAAAGTTGAACTAACACAAGAATATTCACAGAAGAGCAGAGCACCTACCCCAGACAAAGAAGAAGTATTTCCCTTGAACCCTACGAAAGAATCTCAATAGCGTGAAGTTACTATACCAAAAGGAGATAAGAATCAGAATGGAAAGAGGAATACTGAGATGAAGATCACTGGGAAGAAGGCTAGAAAACTCAGTAAGAAGAAAGCAAAGATAGAAAATTTACAAAAGGTTCCAAAGGGGACTTTGTAGAGGGAAGGTTTACAAAACTGGAACTTCGTTGGGATATCAGAACAGCACAACATGGAACTTCGCCATGGTGGAGCGATATAGCCATTGAAATCATTATAACCGTTAGCCCGATGCCCCAAATGGTTAGAACAACAGTTCTGACCAGAAAGCTCACCATCATACCGTTGGGACTGCGTCGTAATGGATAGAATTGCATTGATGAAGGCATCTTGTCCATTGGAGAATATCTGTTACATTGTTGTCTACTTATTCCGTCGACTGTTGCACTGAGAACACTTTTGTGAATTGTATCCGAGCCAACAAGAGAACTCATTGCTACCACACTGTGTTTATTGATATCGACACATGTTCCATTCCTTTGAGCATTCATTCATCCACCTAAGCTATCCTATATGAGTGTGTATGTCAAACGCGCTCAACGCTGCAGAGAAATTCATCGAAGAATTTCTAATCGACCTTATGGAAGAGATAGTGATGTCCACTGGATTTCATTCTTCATCAATGTGAGGATTAAAATCCTCCTTGTCAACTTCTCGTGGATCCATACCATCCCGCGTTACAAATGAGAAAAGAACCAAGCATAGAGATGACTTAGAGAATGTGAAGGTAATCTCGTCTCTTCTACCCAATTACATCCCACCTCTAGCGGGCACGGTGAATCATGACAGTTTCCCAAGGGACTTTGACTACACAGTCATCATGGTATACCTCCTGAAGGGGATACGTGCACTCATACCACGGTTGGAGAGGCTTCCAACCTTAAAGATCAGTGACTATAATCTAGGGGACCACAAGAACTACGTCATGCTCTTGCCTCACAATTACTTAAATAATATGAAGGGAAAGATATCGAATATCATTCCCCAACCATGGACCATGAACATCGCGCAGTCAAATATCCTTACTATCATGAAAATTCCACACTTTGGAAGGCACCAGGAGGTCAACGCGTGCGTTAAACTCCTATTTTTGTGCTTCCACGGTGGTTATTTTTGGTTAGACATGCGTATTACCATCGATCCAACATTGATCCATAGGATCACCAAATTGAGCATGTAGGAACCTGACACGTAGGACTTCTACCCAAGGAAGGCTTCAAATCGCACCCTGGCACAGAAGATTAAAGACATCTATGGCAATGTAAAGAAGGGGATGTGAGGCTATAAGGTAGCCTCCATCCAAAATGGTGAAGTGTGCCTTGATTGCAAATTGATTGTTGGTAAGTTGGTCTGAAATAACAAACCCACCCAGGTCATAGGGTTTGTGGTTGACCTCACAAGAAAGTGCATGGAGGGATTACAAATGAACTGGGAAAAGTACTTAGTAAACCAGCTAGAAGTCGATTGTCGTGAAGCTCAGGATCAGGGCTACAAGTTCCAATTTAGTTGGTTGCTGGTCCTCATCACATTTACAACTTGGGAGATGCCAGAAGGTGCGACCTTCCCAGACATCGATCCATTTGAGTCGCTCGCTGTGAAGTTCACCATGCTCTGGTACTTGAGTGACATGGGAAAACAGAGGCAATTGAACATAGTATTCCATACCTACTACCTGTAGCTGAAAAGGGCTATCGAATCATTCCCTCGGATGATGCCAAACACTCTGGATAGGTTCAGACCCCTTATGAATTTCCGTGTAAATAGGCATTTCATATATATCACCACGCATGAAGTTGAGAATAAAAAAGAGCTTCAGTCATACTATAAGCTCACCGAGGAGGACCTAGAAGAAATGACTAAGGAATGGCCCATAGAGTTCCTTATATCAGTCGCTAAGGAATAATTTTCCAACCCAAACCTCATTGGAAGCCTTGTAGTTACCCACAAGGAGTATAATGCACCTAGTAGTAGTAGAAGGAAGAAGAACGAAGATGTACAGGAACTGAGCAGTGCCTCAGAAGAGACTTCCTCAGATTCACCTGGCAGAGGAGGAAGTGATGAGGTGGACAAAGAAGAGAAATAAGAAAAATCAGGGGATGAAGATAAGCAGGAGCAAGGCAAAGTAACCCCAAAATGGAACCCCCTTTATGATGCAGATCCATCGAAAAAAAGAAAGGTTTCCCCCACAAAACCTACATCACGGAACAAATCCAAAGAAAGCAAGCCGAAGCTTCAGACTATACACATGATCGATGACTTCAATTTCATCATCAAAGTCGTATCAAATGCTTCACATGACATTTTGCAGAACAACAAAGCTAAGAAAGAAGACTTGTATGACAGAATCGTGACAAAGCTGAGAGGGGTACAGTAGGCCCTTCACTCCATCCGTGCAATATCCACTACGCCCCCACCATCAGAAGAACCAAAGTTGGGAGATGATCCTGCCCAACTCTGCAAACTAGTTGATGCGATCAAAGCTTACCTTCATTGAGCACAAGAAGAGAAAGAACAAGCCATAGTGGCCCTGAATAAAGCACAAGAATAAATGGTAGAGAAACTCTGGGTTGCACAAAAGGAGAAAGAGTACATTCAAAACAAGTTTGAACAAGAAAGAGCACAAGCCAAGAAAGAAAAATAAAAGCTTCTCACAAAACAACTGGCATTCAAAGAAGCAGTCGACATAGAACTTTTCTCTATGAAAGGATTAGAGCCAAAGGCAGAAGATCGAGTGGAGCATCAAGTAGTGTAGTTCGCAGAAGCTATCCAGCATCTACAGCAAATAATAATAGAATTAGAGCTCCAAACAGTGTCGAGCACTCCATCGGATGTATGATATCAAAGAGAAGAAACTGCTCGAAGCGTAGTTGAAATAATCAAGGCCCTCGCCATGGAATGTAAAAAACTAATTGATCGAAGTGGTCAGACTTATGAGTTACTCACTAAGGATTCTAAATTAAAAGCACTGGATTCACAACTCCAGGAGGCAAAGCAACAAGCAAAAATAGTATAGGATCAGTTGAAGCCCCTGTCAGTAGTTGAAAGGATGAAACGATCCCAAGTATAGCACAATGCCCAACAACAGGTCCACACCATTTAGAACAGAGTAATGGAAGTGACTCAGAGACTCCAACCAATTCAGGATGAGGCTTTCCAACTATTCGCAGAGATTGAAGGCTGAGGAATAGAACTGGAGCAAGTCATCAGTGTAGCTGAACAATGCTCAGAGGAACCTGTCAATGAAGCAGTAATCCAAGAGTTAGCCAAATAGGAGGTCATGGCACAGCAACAAGTCAAAGCAGCTCGAGCCAAGCTCGAGGCTTTCGAAGTAGAGCTACCCAAACCAGATTGACTCAGGATGAGTCACAGGTGAGTGTTGGTAGCATGTTGGCCCTTAACCAAGTTTGAGGATCCTTAGTCAAGTTTGACCTACTTTTGGGACTTTGATAGGCTGTCGAAGGTGGATCGCATGTCGAAGTAGAGATCACAGGATCTCAACCCATTTTTAGGACCTTTTGGGTTTTGGGCTTATGTAACGGGTATGGGGATGTCATCCCATGGGTTTACCCATGTTTAGGCATCTTTTGTAATGTATAAATAGAAATCTAGGTGATGTAAGCAAAGACACAAGTGTGTTTGT
>ML824477.1:60872-79803 GCA_009831015.1 Picea engelmannii | reverse complement strand
TGATTTGACATTGTTTAGAATCAAATATCATAAGATGCCCTTTATCACATGTTTGACTTACACTCAACAAGTTATGTTCCATATTTTCAACCAGTAAAACATTTTCAGCCATTATGTCTTTGTTCAAACAAATAGAGCCTCTTTCAACAATTCGAGTTGATTGATCATTACCAAATGTGACTGAACCTTCTTTTCTTTCATCTAAAGAATCAAAGATTTGTTTTCTGCCTGTCATTTGTTTTGAGCATCCACTGTCCACACACCACTTAACTTTATGTTCAGCTTGTAAAATAAGTTTGCACTCTTCAATTTTTAAATGATCATTCTTCCTTTTCCAATAACTAGTTTTCTTATTTGTGTATTGGTTTATAACAGATTTTTGGAAATTCATTGGACATTTTCTTGAAATATGTCGAAAGTTATTACACCTATAGCATTCAACTTCAAATTTTAAATTATCAAATCTGTTATGTGAGTTGTTCACATTGTTCTGAATAGATTTATCATGTCTTCTTTCATATTCAAATCTAGATATGCCATGACTGTTATGTGCACTTATGTTTCTTAAAAAAACGTTACAGAAAGTTGCTTTGTGTCCATACTTATAACAGAAAAAACAGTAGCCTTCAAACCTGTTTTGATGTCTGCCATAACTTCTTCTATGCACTGTTGAAGCCTAATTCTCTTCTTGCCTTTCTGATTCAATCTTCTTGCCAGTAATTTTCTCATGATTATCCTCTGTACCTTCTTTCTCAACACTTGAACTAGAACATCCATTAGTTACTGCAGATTTATAACCAATTCTAGTCTTATCATATGTTGATCTTTGACTACAAATAATTTGATTCAACACTTGAGAACTATGATTCATGTTATTTTCTTGTACTTTATTTCTTAATGAGACTACTTCAATTTTTAAATCTTCATTTTCCTTATCCTTTTCTGCAAGCATTTGAGTTAGAGCTTCTTCAGTCACTCTAGCCTCTTCTATTTTAAGATTTAAGTCAACTAACATGATTTCAGTGCTCTCAATCAACCCATTTGATTTATGTAATTCAAATTATATTTTATCAATTTCTCTTTTGAATTGTTTACATTCTCTTCTTACTTTCTTTAGTTCAGACAAAGCACTTACAAGTTCAGCTTCCAAGTCAACTTCACCTTCTTCTTCTTCAATAAGTTCATCATTCTGATTTTCCATAGCCATGAAAAGTCTTATATCTGAAATTTCATCACTTTCATCTATATATGAGGACTCACTATTATTTTTGATGAATAGACTTTTCTTTTTATAAGAATTTCTTTGAAATGGATTCTTATACATTTTCTTATATTCTTTGGTTTTGATGTTACTTTCTTCTTCTCCATCAGAATTCTTATTGAAAGGACACTTAGAAGCAAAATGCCTTATTCTACCACAATCAAATCACTTGAGAGGAAGTTTACCTTTGTACTTGTCAGTACCTCTTTTTAGATTTTTGACAAAGTTAGCTTCTTCCATGTCTTCTTCTGAATCCTCATGATTATTGGTTTCTGTTTCAACCTTTTTCTTGTCCTTCTTTGCTGCCTTGAAAGATGCTTCCTTATTGAAAGGAGTCTCATTTGATGTCCTCATTTCATATGTTGTTAGTATTCCTTGCAACTCATCCATTAATAAAGTAGCAATATCAGTTCTTTCTTCTAAAGCAGATATTTTGGGATCAAATCTTGCAGGTAAAGATCTAAGAACTTTTTGTACAATAATACCATTTTCAATTGTTTCTCCTAAACCTCTCATAGTATTGACTACTTCATCAATACGTAAGAAATAGGTAGCTATATCTTCAGATTCTTCCATCTTTAAACTTTCAAATTGAATTCTATATGATTGTAATTTAGAATTATTTACCTTAGTATCTCCTTCATATACCTTCTTCAGTTTGTCCCATAACTCTTTTGCTGACTCACAATGCATTACTTTAACAAATTTTGAACCTACCAATCCTCCAAGTATTGCATACATAGCATTGGAATTACTCTCATAGAATTTCTTCCCTGTAGCATCTGTTGGAACTGTTGTTGGAGTCTTATATTCATTCAACATAGCTTGCCAAACATCTACTCCTTGAGACTACAAAAACAAATTCATCCTGATACTCCAATAATCATAATTATGTCCATCAAACAGAGGTAATCCATGTTTAGTAAAATCAAATTTCTTATCCATTATTAAGGATCAAACTTCCAGTGATTAAACTAAATCTTGAAGTAACCTGCTCTGATACCAATTGTTACACAGGATAGCCTAATTGAGACGAGGGGGTGAATCAGTTAGATAAAAATTTATTTCCTTTTATTTAACAGATTACTCAATGAACATAGTTACTGTATGTCTTGCTACAAATCATTCAAATAAATAAATATACAATCACATAAATAGACAATGACACAAAGATTTTCATGAGGAAACCCAAAAGGGAAAAACCTATTCTTCTTATGAATGAAAGGCAAGCTCCAACTCCTCTTTACATTCTTATTTTATTTGAGCTACAACTCAGATGAGGTTGCTACCTCTGTTTCTTCAGCACCTACTAAATAAAAGCTACAACTCCCATATGTACAAGCACCAACTTGTATAAGAGACTTTTAAAGTCTCCCCTTGCTCCTCCCTACCTCCTTGAAATCATTCTCTGTCACAAAGAACCTGCAAAACAACTCTTTATCTTCTATGTCAAACATTAAGCATTCAAATCCTCTCTGCACAATTCATTCTTGATCAGACCACTTAGATTTATCAATCTGTGTATGTGTCTTCCCTCATCTGTCTTTTCTCTTCCTCAAATTTTACAGAGCCATATATCTCCATAATCCTCTCTCCCTCTTTTCTTGCAACCATCACTTTATATATCTTCTTGTATCATCAGCGCGTACAATCGAATCCTCAGGCTTCAAAGAATCAGTTACAGTAACTGAATAACTTCCTTATAGTAATTATTATTGGCCAAGACATCAACATGAATAATATCCATATGATCAGTTTAAATATTTAACTAGCACTGTTTGGCGAACATACGACTGTTTTTTTGGCGTTTCGGCACTTTTGTGATGAAGTGTTTTGACACTCCAAATCCCGATCCTTGGTATTTCGACGTTTTTCATTTCGGTGCTTCAACATTTCGCATTTCGGCGTTTTGGCATTTCTGTGATGAAGTGTTTCGACACTCCAAGTCATGATCCCCGGTATTTCGACGTTTCGCATTTTGACGTTTCGGCATTTCTATGATGAAGTGTTTCGACATTTTTCATTTCGTGATTTCGGCATTTCTATCATGAGTATCCTTGACACTTCCAACTCCAGGTATCCGAAACTCCGAAATGGAGTCAGATCAAAGGTCCACGATATCCCTTTGATCAACGACTCAGATTAAGTCGTGGTTTCACATTTCCCGATTTCGACATTTCTGTCATGAGTGTCCTTGACACTTCCAACTCCCGATATCCACAACTCCGAAATGGAGTCAAATCAACGGTCCACGATCTCCCTTTGATCAACGACTCAAATTAAGTCGTGGTTTTGGTATTTTGGTATTCGGGACTTCGTGATGTTTAGAAACTCCCAGAATCCTGAAATAGAAACTCTCGGAATCATGTGTTGGTTAATCTCCGATCTCTGAAATTCAAGTTGTGCCTGTGCAAACTGATCCACGGTAATCTCTAATCTCTGAAATTCAAGCTGTGCCTATGCAAATTGATCCACGGTTGTGCCTGTGCAAAATGATCCATGGTGTTTGTGTAAACTAACCAACAAACTCCCCCTTTGGCATTTTAAAGTTTAACATTAATGACAAAACCAAGTCCTATGCAAACTTCAATCCCTGCCAACAATTTGCAAGTACCATATGATGTTAGTGCCTCATAAAACCATAGAATTTTGATAAAATGAACAAGTTGATACAAAATCTGAAGCAATAGAAGTATTTATAACATCAATATATATTTAGCAATAGCTTCACAATTATGCCTCAATAAAGCTTCAAAAATGGAAAGAAATGATAACATAAACTTAACAAAATGATAGTAATTGTCAGAAGCAATGATAGTAATGTATAATCAGCTTTAAATCTTACTTTTAAGATGAATTTGTTGTTGTTATAGATGGTTATAGAAATATATTGCAAAAACAGCAAATTAGTTAGTAAGTTGGTCTAATCTAAAGTTAGTAATAGTTAGTAAATGTCTTAAGGTAGATGGTTTAAGAGTTGTTTTAGTCAATCAATCACTTGTAAGGTGTGAACTAGTGTCTTTTAGGGTAAATGGAGTCAAAGTTTGTAGCGGAAATTCTTAGAGGGAAACAACAACAGATAATAGATGAGCTAAAGGAAAGGGAAGATGATTGAGGTGCTAGTAACCTAAGGCTTCAATATCTAAAACCCTAGAAGGAAAAGATGTTAGAAAGTAGGTAACCCTAGGCCCTAGCGATTTCCTTCTTCTTTAGATCAAACTTGAAATAAATGTATGAAGCTTAATGAAGTAATGATACTAGAGTGTTACAAAGTTAGGGCTCTAGTATATCCTTCAAGGGAGGTGTTCTCTAGAAAAATCAAGTAGGTGAAGAGTTATAAAGAAAAGGACAATAACATGTGCTTTTCTCCTAGGGTTCCAAACTAGCAATTTCATAATCCTAGAAATGAATAAGAAAATGCACCATGACCATTCAAAATAAAGAAGTATTGCATATTTCTACTTACTTCATCAAGAATAATCTAGCCACAAACCCTAGTTGAAGACTTTCCACCATGAAAATGCAAAAGTACACCAAAAATAGACTCCTCTAAGAGTTTCACACCACTTAATTTCAGCCAATAAGCCTTAAAAGAGGCCAAATTTCAGACCTCACACTTGTGTGAGTGAAATATGATGAAACAATGAGAGTCTTAACTCTCTATTTATACAATATGAATGACCTTTAATTACATTTTAGGTCAAAAACGCCGACATGGCCAATTTACATCAAAAATCTAGTTTTACATAAAATTAACAATAAAAACCCTAATTTTGTATTTTAGGGATGACATCATGCCCCTCCTAGGGTGACATTAGACCCCTTCTTGGAATGTTAGGCTTACAAACTGAAATGTTAGGCCTCAAAAGTCATCATAATCTACCACACGTGCCAACCAAGTCATCTTCATGCCAAAACCCTAACTAGATGATGTCAAGGCTCCATATGATGACGTCAGGGGCCTTCTAAGGCCAACGTCATGGAGGGAGGGCAAGACCCCCCTAGGTCTAGGCCTACCAAAGTGTCTCTGGTGGAACATCCTCCCTTTTCTCCAATGCAAGCCTCTGGTATCCCTCTTCCCCTGGTTGGGGTCACAACATCCATTTGGTGGAATTTTATCCCCATGGAGGTCTGAACTAATTATCTCCCCATATGTACATGTTCATCTGGCATGGTCCTGCAACAACAAAAAGTACGCCCTCCATGGGCTCATAAGTCACAGGGATCATAGCAATGTCAATCACATCCAATAATCAAGTTACCCAAACATGTGCATCAAACCCCCCGTTACCTAGACAAATGCTCAAAGACGTTATGTTATTTAACAAGCTGAGTTTGGAGAGGGTCTCAGGATGTCCTATTGGGATAATCCTCCTCAGGTGTGGGGTGTTTCTAGGTGAATACCAATCTAAGTCATGTAAATGCATGAGATGGTGTAAGGGATGTTTGGGCAAGGGGTGCAGTGATAACAGGGAAATGTAGGTCTTACCAGTGGGTGCCTCTATAGAGGGCGAGTTGCACCTTATCATGGATGTCATTGTTTCCTAGCCCATTCAATGCCTTTTTACTCTTTGTCTTATTTCTTTTTATTTCAATATAATAGTTGGAGGACACTGCCTTGGTGTGGTGACTAGTGGTGACAGTGTTACGCACAAGCATTTCACAGAAATGAGAAGGTCAACTCATGATGAGACCCCCTTTCTCCTTGTTATGCCACCAAGATCCACTACCCTAGTTTGGTGACCAGATGAATAATAGTGTCATACCGCTACATGCCCATGGACCTAATAGGTCGGCTCATAATGAGATATCCTATCCACCAACTAGGCCTTGAGTTTTATTTTATTTTACGGGTCCCCTTTTCTTGATAAGAAGCCTTTTATTGCTTTCTTGGGAATCCATGGGCGAAGCATCTCAAGGTTTCATCTTGGATTTTAACTTTTTCCAACTACTTTTACCCTCTCAACCTTTAGCCTCTTCTTCCCACAAGGCAAGGTACAACCCTTACTAGCTTGGAAAACCCAATGCCCGAACCAATGTAGGGGATAAATGAGAGGGATAATGATGAAAAGTGGTAAGTATGGGAGGAATGGAGGATGACCTTTCATAGACCCACCCAATGGAAACTTATCCCTAAGGGAACCAACTTAATAGGGCACTTTGTCATCCCACCCAGGTATGGACAAGTTGAAAAGCATAATTTCCAAGCAAACTTCATGAAACAAAAGAGAATTCAATGCACATATTCAAATGTTTTGAGAATCAGAGTGACAAATACCATGATACCTAGACTCATTACATCATGGATCAAGACCCACTGCTACTTCAAAACCAGGCCGATGGGATGGATGTTGCTGCTACTGATAAATGGCATTCAAGAAAATATGGGCCCTCCAGGGTGAAGCTCAAGTCATATGGCTCTCGGTACTCCATGTCTAGGACCTGTGGGCCTCAAGACATAATCTCCTTAGTTATCCCTAGGATAGGGTATAACAAGTATGACTTTACAACAAGGTATGTCGTAGCATAATTTGGAAGGATATGAGCTAAGAGAGGATGGGATCCTCGTGTATAGACGTAGATTCTATGTGTCAAATGATCGGGATTTGAAGAACATAACATTTTCATAAATGCATAAGGTCCCTTATGTTGGACATCCAAGTTACTAGAAGACCATTGTTGCAGTCAAGAAGCAATACTTTTGGCCAAGTATGAAAAATGAAGTTGTATGTTTTATTGAGAGATGTCTCGAACGTTAGAAGGTCAAGGATGAGCAT
Source organism: Picea engelmannii (assembly GCA_009831015.1). NCBI lineage: Eukaryota > Viridiplantae > Streptophyta > Pinopsida > Pinales > Pinaceae > Picea > Picea engelmannii. Next base: position 72,765 of record ML824477.1, on the reverse strand, counting down.
AGACATCCATTTGGTTTGCTACAACCCTTTCCCATTCCAAAGTGGAAGTCGAAAGTGGTGACCATGGGCTTCATAACTAAGTTTCCTAAGACTGCTAAGCAACATGATTCTATTATGGTGGTGGTGGAAAAGCTTACCAAAGCTTTCAATTTTGTTCCAGTGAATTCAGTGCACAAAGCAGCTGACATTGTTGATATTCACATGCATGAATTTGAAAAGTTACATGGTGTACCTAAGAAAATTGTATCTGACAGTTATTCCAAGTTCACCTCGAACTTTTGGAAAGGGTTATTTAAGGGATTTAGAACAAATTTGAATTTCATCATAGTATATCACCCTGAGATAGATGGTCAAACAGAGAGATTAAATCAGGTGATTGAAGACATGTTGAGGATGTATGTGATGGATAAGCCATTGAAGTGGGAAGACTACCTTCATTTGGTAAAGTTTGCTTACAACAATGGGTATTAGACATCCTTAAAGATGAGCCCATTTTAAGCACTTTACGGTATAAAATGTAACACGTCGGTGAGTTTGGATAACCCAATAGACTACGCAGTAGTTGGGCCATATTTTTAAATGTGTTGAACCTGCATAAAATAGATCCAGCTAGAAAATACCACACATTTGCATAGAAAAATTGAGAAAGAAGAAGCAAGAGAGAAAGAATGGAAGAATTCTCATTAACCGTATTCCACACTCAACGAGTGAATAATTTACAATAGATATAGGATACATGAGTAACTAATGTGTCATAGTGGTGGTCTAGAGTGATCTGGACACACATCAACAGTTACAGGAGTAAACTGCCACCTAGTCTAGTCTCTCAGGAAGTTACGGGAGTGAACTGCCACCTAGTCTGAGTTAAATAGTTTATCAGTCTTCAATTAACTCACTGAAACAGATTGAAATGAGGAGGAGATTAGGGAATCATGAGTAATGCTCTATTATGGTGATGATCCCAAGGAAAATGTGCATTCGTTGGTGATGATCCCAATGTTGCATGGTGATAATCTCAATGTAGCATCTAGACTCCACTCAACTGATCAAACTGAAGTGAAAACTGAAGAGAATATTCTCCCTAGAGGAATATTCTTCGTAAAATATAGGAGACTAAATAATGACTAATAAACAAGGAAAAACCTTAGGAAAAAAAAATCCTAGGTGTGTGTGAAGTAACTCCAACACCCCCCCTGAACATCACTATGGTGAAAATAAAGAATGGGTCCCAGCAACGAGGCCATGTTAGGTACCCAAATATAGAAGATACACTGAAATAAACGAGGAAAGAGGGAAAACCTCATGGGAAAAACCCCCCCTTAAATTACAATGCATAAAAAAAATAAAAATGAGAAGGAACAAAAAGCAGTTGTTAAGCAACCGTGTTCTTGACTCCAAGAAGACCTCGCAATTGTGCAAGTTTGTGCTCGTTAAAGTTTTTCTTGAAGATGTAGATGTTTGCATGGATCTAATAAAGTAGATGCACTATTGATATGTCCACACATATCCCCTTTGTCTTCTTGTAATGAAGAATATCCAAATAAAGTTTGGATGAAACTTTGAAAACCATACGGTTGTTTCCGGAAAAATGCTGAAATTGTGTTGATTTTAAAATGATCATAACTTCACTTCCCGGACTCTATTTCGGACGATTGGTTTTTTGAAGTTGGATATTTTCTCGAGAGGAATTCAAATATCCAATTTTTTTCTGCCAAATTTTCCCAGAAAATATCAAAATTGAGACTAATATGCGCGGCTCCCTTTTTGTTTCCTGAGATGCATGCATGGTGCATGCAAAAGTGTCTGCATGTGACTCATGAGATGCATGCGATATATCTTCCACATGAAATTCAGATAAAAAGAAAATAATAATAAATTAATTAATTAATTAAAAATATATATATATATATATGAAATGGAGTAGACATCATCTACAATTAATGGAATAAAATGTGTGTAGATACTTGTGTAGAAGGCTCTTCAAACTAAGATGATTGATCTTCCAGTGGCTTTTCTACTTGTTCTATCTTGTCAACATTTTGCATCCAGTCTTCCTTGTTCCCAAATAAAACCTCCAATATTCTCCATAATTCATTTGGAGTTGAGTCTTGTTGTTATAACCCTAAATTTCTCTACACATGCATACTTGGCCTTTGGCCCTCTTACTTGCATTTTTTGCCAAAGCACTACTAAGTTGCTCTTCTAAAAAACCCATTTTTTGAAGATGCACGTGCCCTACACCAATATTTCTTGCGTACATACACTTTTTTCACCACTACAGCTCGTGCACATATGCATGCTGCACCATTGCAGCCCGTGCATACTTGCAAAAGTTGCAAAAAATAAAAATTTGCAAGGAATTCGTTGAGATTATGAGCTATTGGGTAGTTTCCCAACTAATCCACTGCCTATAGCCCATCACCCAACCGAATAACCATCATTTTGTCATATAAAAGGAGGTGTTGGGGTATCATTCCACATCTAGACATAAGAACAGTGAAACTTTGTCCGTTTCACATCCCCTCCTTGCCCAAGTTATTGCATCCCTTTTGTGAGAATTGCCTCAGCATTTCCCCATTAGCCCTTCTTCCTGCATCAGAACCCATTCACTTCCCAAGAAGAGATCATAAGGTTGAGAGGAGAAGCCATACAAATGTGCACTTGGATCTTAGTGAAGAGTAGCCCCGACAAGGTTCGTAGAGCAGTAGTCGAATTTGGTTGTAAAGGTATAAATCATTGAGTTACTAATAAAAGAGTTACTTTTCCTGTCCCAAATCATGGTGTATTGAATGATTTTATTTTTTTATGTTTTGACATTCTAACATCTAACCCTAATTTGTATATGAAATAGCATGCTTGTAGCTTTATGTTTGTCAATCTTTGAATGCATGCCAGCTTTGGGAGGAGGCGTGCAGTTAGCGAAGCTTTCAAGCACGGAGGGATCATCGTCAGACGCGGAGTAGAGGTATAGTTACCTAATCCCCCTCATCTTTGGTTTTCTTGTATGAGTCTTGGTATGTTTGGGGTAGTTAGAGAAGTAGTCGAATTTTATACGGTTAATTGATATGCCTACATTTTGAACCCTGGTGTAGTCATAGAGGGTTTTTTCCCTCTAGCAGAACTAGCAACCATACTGGGGAAGCCTTTAGGGTTTTAGGGGATTTTGGGTTGTCTGATTGGGTTTTTTGCCTTTCGAGTTTCTGTTGAGTCTTCTGATTATTTTAAGGGATTTTGGTCACCTTCTAGTGCCATACTAGTTCTCCTTGCCCTATAAGACTGTTTGTTTTCTTTCTTTTTTAAGGAAGTACAGAGGTGTATGCACCCTACTTTGGGTCAGCCCACGTACATATGCACTCTGATTAGTAAACAGCCCGCATGCATCTGTGGGCTACTAAAGCAATAGTAGTGTATCTGGTTCAAGAAATTTTTTGAAAAAGACAGGCAGCCAGCCTCTTTATTGATTGAGGTTTATACTTCTCAGGGTTTCTTGACATAGTTCAGAGTCTCTGTTTTTACAGCCATAGCTTGGGTTAGAATTTAGTTTACTTGTCTTTTTGAAGTTTCTTGTGTTTACTTCTGAAAGGGTTTTAAGCAAGTCTTTTGAATTATTGATATGCCTGTTTGATTTCTTTAGTGATTCCTTGCGATCCACAGTGGGCCAAAAATCTGTTTCGGTCTTGTCTTGGTGTTCTTTTTACCCCTTTCATTTTCTTTGAAAAAAAGAAAAAAAATATTTATTTTAGTTTTTCTATTTGAAGCAATTTCAAAAAAAAAAAGATTTTTTTATTTTCAGTTTGTTAAGGTAGTTGGAGTTAGTTATTTTACTAGAAAGGGAAAAGAGTCATTTTTTTAAGTTCTTTACTAATTTCTTGAAACTTAAGTAGCTTGTATTCAAGAGAAAATTTGTTTTAGGTCTTCTTTTTAAAGATCTTGAAAAAAGTTAGTTAAAGAAAAGTTGGTTACAAAGAGTTAGTTGTAAATATTTACTTTTGACTAGAAGTTTGCTTTCAAGTTTTGTCGTTTTCTCCTCTTTTCGTCTCTTATAACATCACTATTTTCACCGCCATATCCTTTCAGTAAATCAAGCCATTAAAATGAACACTGTCATGCTATTGTATTAAAGATTTTAATTACCTAAAAACACTAAATTGTCAAACCAGGGTAAGTGAACTTAGAGCTACTACACTATATGTGCTGCTAAGATTCTAACTTCTACTTAGAGCTGCTACACTATATGCACTAGTAAGATTCTAACTTCTACCTAAAGGTTATTCTAAGAAGAAAACATAAACTTACTCTTATAAATTGAATCCTAGTGATTATCTTAAAATTGATCATATCTTGTCTAATTATTCAATGGAAACAATTCTTAATTAATCAAATCTATTTCTATTCCTAATCCAAAGAAATCACCCAAGGCTATCTACCATTAACTAAACACCTAATCATCAAAACATCTATCTGAACCATAAAAGACAGAACATTTTAAAAACCTCTTATTTATTCTAAATACCAAGCAGTTCTAAATCTAACAAAAGTGAAACTAATAAATGTCTTATTTTACCCTACAAATATCGGAAGCTTCCTTTAACCAGACCATAAGCGAGCTACCCTAACAAAACAGAGTAAATCTAAACTCAAACTATCTTCAAATCACGATCAAACTAGAAACTAGAAAACAGAGCAAATCCAAACTAATCTAAGAGAGAGATTAATCGGTACTTGGTTCACTCCTCAAATTTTACAATTGAAAATAACTCATTCCAACATTCAATGATCTACGAGATAATATCAAACTGAGAATGAACTAAACGAAAAATGACTAAGTCAGAATTTAGCAGAGCAACTTCATGTTAAAAACTAACTCACACGTAGATTCTAAAACTAGAAACAAACTAACTATACTGTAAAAAAGAGAAAGCGAATTGAACCTGTTGGCGGGCCCAACCAAGAGGTGCAATCGCCCTAAAACGAAACCAGAGCTACTCAAATTATTCCATGCATAACTGTTTCATTCATCATGCTCCATAACTCGCAGATAAACTCAAGTCATTTAACAAAAACTGATATAACGCATAGAAATTGTATTATCAGAAATCGCATAACATAATATATCATAACCACGTTTCTTGAGAGCAATCTGAGTTTATATAGATCCTCTAAAAATATTCTTGAACATAGGTACATTTAATTAAGCGAATCTTAGATCCGAAAATGACTCAAAGTTAGTTAAAACTAAGTTCACAGCTTCATGACACGTAGTGTCAAGAAGCGTGAATCATAAAATGGAGATAAGCATCATAATGAACGGTTCTATAATTTCGCTCTGAGTCATCACATCTTGTTCTTTCGAAATTAAATTCGATATTTCAAATCTGAGCTATGACTCAATCAATCATATGAATCGGACTGTCATTCCAATTTGGCAATGTCATGCAAATCTTTGACATCTCCACTAAGTGCAAGCTGGTACCTAGTACTGATAAATCTATTTCAAGGAAACAAGTACCTAACTCATGCCACGTTAGTATCAATATCAGTTTAAAGTATCAAAATACATTAAAAATAACTTGAATCATATGAATACCTTGAATAGATCCATTTAGGGAAAAATGATGTGAAATGTATCAAGGTAAGGCCAGAAAGGAATGATACTGGATATGGAATGGGGGCATATCTGACATGACATAGGCAAAAGTATGGTCAAAATTGGAGACTAACATTCCCCCAAGCTGAATTCTTTGCCTGTCCTCAGGAAACAAAAATTCAAAAACTAAGATTCATCAGAGTGCTACAGCAGCTACAACCAACATTTGCAGTTTCTCATACTTCTTTATGTTTCCGATTTCCTTCTTAAGAACCCTATTAATGGTGATGTGCTTCCTGGCAATCCTCTGCAATCTCTTATTCTTCTGAAAAAGACATCTATTTTTCCGTTTTAATCGTTCAATCTTTGACGAGAAGTGAGCTTGTCTGAGTTTCATAAGTTCATTTTTTGTTTTTATATGCCGATCCAGTATGGCATATTCATGTAACTTCTCTTTTAACCTGTGATTCATGTTTTCCAATCTGACAACCATTGGTCGTAAAGATCTACTGGAAGATATTTCATAGTAAGATTTGAATGTCTTACCACAACCTTATTGTGTTTGAGGGTTGGATTCATGAGTGAACTCATCTGGTCTTTGAACAGGGGTATCGACTGGTATTTCAATTGGCTTGTCCTGCTCAATTTCTTCGAGCACATTATCTTGCTGATTGACTTCGTGGAATTTTCTAATCAATTGAGAGAGAGTCCATGTCATCTAAGAAGACTCCAGAGCCTCCTCATGATCATTCATACTTTTCAATATTTCCTGTAATGGATAGCTAGGCACTGAGTTATCCATATCTGAAAGTGTGCATTTACATTTAGGATTTCTTCTAGGTTTGGCAATTAACTCCTCAAGTTGTTCCACATCAATAATATTTTTAGCAGTCGGAGAAGAAATCGGAGTTTCAACATTTACATATGTAGGGACAGTGTTTTCCACTTTTTCATGGCTAGTTTCCACACCATCAGAACCATGGACATCAAATGAGTGTTCAGTGCCAGGATTATCATCACTGGCCTCAATTGTGCAATCTGGTGTATACTCAGGATCATCACAAATTTTGGTTAGGGTTTTAACAACCTTTTTCTTAGAATTTGACTTCTTCTGTGGAGCAATGGACTCAATATTTTTATCTTTAGATTTGTCAGAAGCTAGGGTTCTTACAACAAACATATCCCAAGATTCATGTTTGTGGGATAACGCGAACTTAACCAAATTTTGACAAGACCAAAATGAAATAGACTACCTCTAAAATCTTTTGCTTTGAGAACTTGTTCTACCATTTTCTTCAAACTCTTCAACAAAAAATAAGGGATGTTCACCAAATGGTTACCTTTGAAATGCAGTAGGAGTCGAGCATGACAGGGAAACACGATCATGTACCGACCTTCATAGGTGAGGTAGCGTTGAAGTATGGATAGCAACTGAGCCCATTTTGGTTCCAACCAGGACCTCGATGTGCCTTCTGACCATTGTAATTTTTGACACTGGGGTTGCAAGAGCTGCGTGCAAAGATTTTTGTCTACTAGTTGTACCTTCATCCATTTCTGACCAGTACTGGGTAATTGAATTGCTTCAGAAATGAATTTCTCTGTGACTTCAAATTCCAGCTCACCCACTTTAGCTAGTCCACCATGAAAGTGCAGAGTGAATTGAAGTGTAATCCTATCATCATACCCGTCAAATTTCTTGAAGAACGGCTCCCATCCAGCTTTCTGAAAAATGTGTTTGGTGGCTTCATACTCAGGAAGAGCCTCCAAATCTGCATAAGTCTCAGGTTCGTGACGATTCACCACCATGATGCTACTCAGTATACAGGAAAGGTTCAAAGGTGAGAAAAGGAATTAGATGAGGGTAACATAGGAATATATTGTGATGTATGAAATAGGTTGTGAAAGGAATTATGCAAGGACGTTTTAAGTGTCGTGAGGATCAGTAGTGTGTGAAGGAATGATGATGGTCGTACGCCTTTTTTAAAATATCATTGCATATGAGTCATGTTAAATTCAACCATTATAATGCAGTTCATTCTTCATGACACGAAATGTCAAAAAGAATTGAACTCGGCCTTTTAAGTACAGAGTATAGAAATGATGAAATGTCATGGAGTATCGAGGCAATCATAGTTCAAGTTATTAATATGTAATTTAATAAATTAAACTAACATGAAACTATGCTTACCTGAGCTTGATTACTTACTCCGTGTTATGCTGTATTTTCTTACTGAAGAGATTTTGAAGCCAATTTTGAATCTAGAGAGGGCCAAAGTTATAACTGGAATCTGTATTGTTGATAACCACTGTGATTGATTAATTCTATTCGGCACTGGCTGGTACTGATGAAATAAACCGAGATCTGCAGAGAAACTTGAACCAATAATAACTTGCTGAGAAAAAGATTTCATGTTTATGAAGCAAATTATCTGATGGTTATCCCTGAACCTATCTCTTGTTCATTCCTAAAAGGAATCAACAAAAATTATGTCTTCTACAACAGCTTCAAAGCTTTAACCCATGGTACAATTCTTATTTGTGTGAATAAATGTTCTGGAGTCGAACACAAAAAGAAATCATTGGATTATCGGCCATTAATGAATGTCGTTAACTAATGCGAGATGACCCACCATTGATGTCAATGGGCCTCAAGGTACCTATAGTACATCCTAAAAGGTACGAATAAAGGTCTTGGTGTCGAGTCACCTGTAGGATCTATCAACCAAGAGACATTGATGTATTCCCATGGTTGTTAGCAAGGAAATCTGCCATTGAGGCATGCAGATCCCAGGGTACTAAATAGTCTCTAATCTCTACTCCAGATAAGGTGTTGATGTCGATGGAGTGAGACTTGTTGGAAGGTGGACCTTAATGTATCCCACATCATCCAACGTGAGTGCAGATAGAAATCTTGCAGAAAATAATTTTGTGGGACAGTAATCACTTACTTGTGGATTTTATGAGCCCAAGTTAGTATATGCTCATTGCTTTCTCATGTTTTGAGAGTCTGAGAAAATGCTAAAAGAAAACTCTAGGGTGTTTTCTTTCCCATCATAATCTATTAGACCTGGTAAAGAATAATCCTATCCCTTCTTACCTGTTGCGAAAAAGTGATGGAATTCAATTCTGTACTTGCTTCAAAAATCTTGTAAAACTGAAAACAATATGTCAACAAGGGTTTGTTATATACTTTTAATCGATGTCCATTTACTACAAAAGAATTTTGAGATTCATCTATGGTCTTGATTCTAACAGTTCCATTATCAAAAATAGTTTCCACTTCATAAGGTCCCAGCCATCGTGTCGTAAGTTTTCCTTTGAAAGTTTTATATTTCGAATCAAATAGCAACACCCAATCCCATGGTTGAAAATGTTTGTTCCTAATGTATTTATCATGCCATTTGCTACATTGATTTTGTATGAGGATAGTTCTTTGAAGAGCATCTTGCCTAATTTCTCCCAATTCATTTAATTGCATAACTCTTTGTTTCTGTGCCTCATCCAAATTCAAACCCAATTCTACTGCTATGCGGAAGGTATGAATTTGAAATTCTATGGGAAGGAGAATTTGCTTCCCATATACCAATTCATAAGGGGTATGACCAGTGGTATTTCTCCACGTAGTCCGGTATGCCCATAAAACCTCTGGAAGTCTATCCACCCAATCTTTGTGATGTAAATGTATTGTCTTGGTCAGAATAGCTTCTAGAACTTTATTTGTGGATTCCACTTGCCCATTAGCTTGTGGATGGTATGGGGAAGACTTGCAGTGTTTTATCCCATATTTATCTGTGAGTTCCTTCATCAGCTTAGAAGTGAATTGAGCACCTTGATCAGTAACAATCTCTCTTGGAACACCGAAGCAAGTAAAGATATCTTCATAAATAAATTCAACCACTGATTTCTCAGTTGCTTGATATAAGGATTTTGCCTCTACCCACTTGGTCACAAAATCTATACAAACCAAGATGTACTTCTTCTTCCTCGACATTGGGGAAATCGGTCCTACAAAATCAAGTGCCCATTTATCAAATGGTTCAATCACAACCTGCGGTCATAAGGGCATCTCATCTGCTATGGTAGGTCTCCCCATCCTCTGACAACTATCACAGCTTCTTACATATTTTGTTGCATCTTTAAACAGTGTCGGCCAGTAATATCCTGATTGTAAGACTTTATATGTCATTCTCTTATCAGAGAAGTGTCCTCCACATGGCCTGTCATGACAGGCCTGAAGGATATCGGGAATCTCATCTTCCCGAATGCATCTCCTAATGATCATATCAGGACTTGTATAGAAAAGATTGCTTCCTACCCAAGAGTAATAAGCACTTTGCTGGACAATTCTTTTCTTTTGTGGTGATGACAAATGAGCTGGCAATATCCCTGTAGCTAAATAATTTGGTGTATCTACAAACCAAGGGGTCTTAAAAGCTACTGCAAATAGATGTTCGTCAGGGAAATTATCATTCACTGGAATGTCAGTTTTGTCTTGAGGAATACGAGAGCGAAAATCCACAACTACATTTTCTTTTCCTGGCCGATCAACTACAGTGATGTTAAATTCTTGAAGTAGCAAAATCCATCGTGTGATTCTTCCGGTAGTAACTGGTTTGTTCATCAAAAATCTAATAGTAGAATGGTCAGTATGTACAAAAACCTCATACCCAGTGATGTAATGACGGAATTTGTTAATGGCATGAACTACAGCCAAAAATTCCTTCTCTATCACAGTGTAGTTCAATTCAGGAGGAGTAAGGTTTTTGTTGGTAAAGTAAATAGCATAATTTTGTTGGTTTTCTTTTTGTCCAAGCACTCCTCCTAAAGCAGTGTCTGAGGCATCAGTTGAAATATGGAAAGGAAGAGACCAATTGGGTCCTTGTAGAATAGGTTCCATGGACAATTTTGTTTTCAGATTTTAAAAGGCGTTTTGACAATTGTTATCCCAACAAAATTTTGCATCCTTTGCTAACAGTTTAAACATGGAGTTGGCTATCTTTGTAAAGTTTTCAATAAACCGACGATAATATCTAGCATGTCCCAAAAAACTTCGCACATCTTTTTGGGTTTTTGGAGAGGAAAGCTTAACTATTACTTCAATTTTAGTTGGATCAACTTTAATTCCTTCTGCAGACAAATGATGACCCAACACTATTCCCTCAGTTAATAGCATTTTACATTTTTCGTGACTAAGGGATAAGTTTGATTCCTGACAGCGAATCAAGACTTTCTCAAGATTACTTATGGCTTCTTCGAAGGTATTACCATAAACAGTAAATTCGTCTATGTACACTTCCACACAATCATGAATTAAGTCAGCAAAAATCCCAAGGACTGCTCTCTGAAATGTAGCAGGAGCATTGCATAATCCAAAAGGTAGAACTTTATAAGCATAAGTGCCCCAAGGACACGTGAATGTTGTTTTGTCCTGGTCTTCAGGAGCAATTTGAATCTGATTGTATCCACTATATCCATCGAGAAAGGAAAAGTATCTTTTTCCAGCCAAGGTATCCAAAACTTGATCTATAAAAGGCAAGGGGAAGTAGTCCTTTGCCTTATTCAACTCCCTAAATTCTACACATATTCTCCATTTCCTTGTCATTTTCTTAGGTGCCACAACAAGGGGTGAAACCCAATTGCTGTCAGAAATTGGATAAATGAATCCCACATTTAATAATTTATGTGGTTGTCTTATTGGTGTTATCTCTGGTTGGATATATATGTGGTGAATACAGGTGTCAGGATGCACTCCTCTCATATCAGTGTACTCCCATGCAAATTCCCCTGACTATTCTTTCAAAAGATTTGTTAACTGCTCTTGTTGGTTGAGACTTAATTTAGAATTGATGTATATACATTTTCCTGGGCTAAGTTCTATTGGAATAGTATATGATCCCAGATGTTCATCAATGGTGAAAACCATAGATGGTGAAAATGAGAAAAATGACTCACTTCATTCTTGAAATTCCTCTCTGAAAATTTGATCGTATTGAAAATATGTTTGTGGAAATTTGACATTTTCTGTCACAGAAAGAAATTGGCTTAAAATATCATCCTTTGTTGGTTCTTGTAACGCGTGAAATTCATCAACAGAGAATAAAGGCTCTTCCTCATCATTCTCGTGATATGGACACTTTAGCCACCACAATTCTTCTTTAACCGGTTGAGCAGGTGGAAAAAGAGTAAGCTTCTGTGAAGAAATGCCATTTGAGATGAACATATCCCCACCACGACATCCTATGAAAGCATTGGCCGTAGCCAACCAAGGTCTCCCTAAAATGATTGGATGACCTTTTGTGGGATCCT
>ML824477.1:48982-59087 GCA_009831015.1 Picea engelmannii | reverse complement strand
GAGTCTTGATTGCTTCATCTTGGAGATCATTATATTTGGATTTTTGAAGAGTATATGTAAACCTTTCTAAGAAATCTTCAAGGCTCTCTTCATCTTGTTGTTGCATTTTAAAAATATAATTTCGAGAATCCTTGGGTCTACAACAGTCTTGGTACTTCTTTAAAAAATTTGTCTTCATATCTTCCTAATATCTAATGTTATACTCTCCTAAACTCATGAACCAGCGTAATGCAGAATCTTTTAGGGTAGCAGGAAACAACTTCAGCTTATGTGCATCCTGGAGATAATTATAACTCCTGCACAGGATATCAAATTCAAAAAGAAAGACATATGGGTCTTCACTACTTTTCCCATAAAAGGTTGGTAGTGTCAAAGGTGGGATATTTTTCATATTGACATTTTGGACCAAATCCAAAATTGGAAACCCAAAGGTGGTTTCTTGTCTTAGCTCGGTCTCTACTTGTTCTTCTTCTTCATTTTCAACATGAATTTCTCCTCTCTCCCTTCTATCCAATTCTCTACCTCTTTCTGCCATGTTAAAAGGATTACCAAAAATTGTATATGCAATCCGATCTTTCTTTGGTGAGGGTGTGAAATCCCACCTCTCTGGATTCTTTTTGATAGAATAACTATCTCCTATTGGTTTTTTTGAGGATCCTATTACCTCCGATTCAACATTTGTAGTTATTACTTGTGAAACTATAGTGTCAGGGTTCCTGAAAATAGCTTGTACTTTTTTTGGATTAACTATGTCAATCGAGTTTGGATCACCAGGAATTTGAATTTGTTGGTATGTGGTGTTTCCTGGTTTTGGAGAGGAAATGATAAATGGTTTAAGTTCTTTTTGTGCGGTATTATCCCCTTCTAATCCAATTTCTGTTTGTTTTGTTCCTGATTCTATGTTTTTCTCTATGGTTTCCTCAGCCAGAGTTCCAGTCTCAGTTTCTATTGCTTTTTGGGTGGAGGTTTCTTCTTTTTGTTGTTTTGAGTTTCCCCTAAATCTACCTCTATGATCTCTATTTCTCATGAAAACATACTAGATAAAAGAAAAACTAAGATTGGGTTTCAAAGGAACCTATGATAATAGATGTGTCAGTTCTCTCCCTTCGTCTCACATCTCCTCTTTCATCAACCTGCTAAACATACCACACCAAACCAAATACATTTAAGAAAATAACCAAATCAATTATCTAACTTACCTTCTAAACAACTCCCCGGCAACGGCGCCAAAAATGTCAGGTTGTTGTATTAAAGATTTTAATTACCTGAAAACACTAAATTGTCAAACCAGGGTAAGTGAACTTAGAGCTACTACACTATATGTACTGGTAAGATTTTAACTTCTACCTAAAGGTTATTCTAAGAAGAAAACATAAACTTGCTCTTATAAATTGAATCCTAATGATTATCGTAAAACTGATCATATCTTGTCTAATTATTCAATGGAAACAATTCTAAATTAATCAAACGTATTTCTATTCCTAATCCAAAGAAATCAACCAAGGATATCTACCATTAACTAAACACCTAATCATCAAAACATCTATATGAACCATAAAAGACAGAACATTTTAAAAACCTCTTATTTAATCTAAATACCAAGCAGTTCTAAATCTAACAAAAGTGAAACTAATAAATGTCCTATTTTACCCTACAAATATCGGAAGCTTCCTTTAACCAGACCATAAGCGAGCTACCCTAACAAAACAGAGTAAATCTAAACTCAAACTATCTTCAAATCATGATCAAACTAGAAACTGGAAAACAGAGCAAAACCAAACTAATCTAAGAGAGAGATTAATCAGTACTTGGTTCATTCCTCAAATTTTACAATGGCAAATAACTCATTCCAACATTCAATGATCTACGAGATAATATCAAACTGAGAATGAACTAAACAAAAAATGACTAAGTCAGAATTTAGCAGAGCAACTTCATGTTAAAAACTAACTCGCACGTAGATTCTAAAACTAGAAACAAACTAACTATACTGTAAAAAAGAGAAAGTGAATTGAACCTGTTGGCGGGCCCAACCAAGAGGTGCAATCACCCTAAAACAAAACCAGAGCTACTCAAATTATTCCATGCATAACTGTTTCATTCCTCATGCTCCATAATTCATAGATAAACTCAAGTCATTTAACAGAAAATGATATAATGCATAGAAATTGTATTATTAGAAATCGCATAACATAGTATATCATAACCACGTTTCTTGAGAGAGATCTGAGTTTATATAGATACTCCAAAAATAGTCTTGAACATAGGTACATTTAATTAAGCGAATCTTAGATCCGAAAATGACTCAAAGTTAGTTAAAACTAAGTTCACAGCTTCATGACACGCAGTGTCAAGAAGCATGAATCATAAAATAGAGATAAGCATCATAACGAACGGTTCTATAATTTCGCTCTGAGTCATCACATCCTGTTCTTTCGAAATTAAATTCGATATTTCAAATATGAGCTATGACTCAATCAATCATATGAATCGGACTGTCATTCCAATCTGGCAATGTCGTGCAAATCTTTGACATCTCCACTAAGTGCAAGTCGGTACATGGTACTGATAATCTGTTTCAAGGAAATAAGTACCTAACTCATGCCACGTTAGTATCAATATCAGTTTAAAGTATCAAAATACATTAAAAATAACTTGAATCATATGAATACCTTGAATAGCTCCATTTAGGGCAAAATGATGTGAAATGTATCAAGGTAAGGCCAGAAAGGAATGATACTGGATATGGAATGGGGGTATATCTGACATGATATAGGCAAAAGTATGGTCAAAATTGGAGACTAACAAACACTAAATCTAAAATTAACTATGCTTTTTATGTTTGTAGGGTCAACCAACTAGTTTAGGGTTAGGGCCTTGAATTAGGTTGGAGAGGAAACTCTTCAAGCTCGTTAAACAAACATTGGAGTCAAAGTTAGGGAGTGTTAAATTCTAGTGTTGTAAAAGTTATCCGGGACCCCCCTCTAACACAAGGGCTAAACACAAGGTCGCATGAGGAAAGGCAGCAGAGATAACCCCTCCAAAGCTTGACTAAACGTAGTGGGGAACGCATATTAAGGATCTGCCTTGGGAGTACTACCGACTGCATTTTCCTACGGAGCTTCGTGGACCTTGAATCTGTTCGATATCCTATGTTTTCTTCCAGACCATTTTCTCTCGATACCCTCTATAGGTTTCAGACTTGTTATCCTACTCATTGTGATCCGCCCGACTATCCACTTTACCCACCTGGTGACTAACTGTGAGCTGGCAACTTAGTTTCCCATATTCTAGAAACTTACACAGGTGACAGTGGGGGTATACCGCGGTACCTAGGGAAGACGTCGGGTCACAATTTGCAGAGTATACCCAGAGGGTGCTTCCGTGTTCAAGTTTCACTTGCACCGGTTAGTTGCTCTAGTGTTGGTTGGCATAACTATCCTTCCTACTAGATAGTCGTCTGCTTGATTTGCCTTTAGGAATTTTTAGTGTGTTCTCTATGCTCCCTAGTTCTCCATGGTGAGTTATTCAGTCATTTCTTTGGGTCTTTGACCTAGGGTGGTAGACCGCCCACTCCTTCGGTCATGAGGACTTTTCAGTCTTCTGCTTAGAAACGTGGAGCTACCTCTTTATAGGCATTGTTTTGTGTACCACTGGTTCGCCAGAGTCAGTGTGTGAGACTTTTACGGACTTGAACGATCTCGCAAGGGGAGAAATTGTGCATAATATCTTCATGGAAAAAGTTACTAACGATACCAACCAAGGAACCCCTTCACAAGGGTATTCTTGTGCTTTTCCTTTCTTCGGAAACGTTGGTGTCCCTTTGATGGCCACTTTGTACGTTCCTGGGTTGAATGTGGGATTATCGGTTTGATTGGGTACCATTCCAAATGTCCCAAATTCTCTTGACACTTCTCAGTTAAGAACTTTATGTCATGGGCATCATGTTGATGTTCCTTCATCAACGAAATATTCTCCTCCTCTGTCTACCTTCTCTAGTGAAAGTATAGATACTCGTAATCAGAAGTCTAAACGAAATAGCAAGAGGAAGAATAGGAACATCAACCTCTGCGATTCATGTTGGAGATAGGTCACCAATATTTTATCCTCCTCAGTTTGGCAAGCCTAAGGATCTCCCAAGATTGTGTCTGCTTTGCATGAGTTGTTGGATTTTGGCAGACGTCCTAGTGAATATTTGGGGTTCTTCCTCAGTTTCCTATCTCATTTGGTCGGAAGACTGTCCTTGTTGATATTATAGTCGTGCAAGGCTCGTTAGATTTCAATATGCTTCTCAGGCATGATTATGTATATGCTATGAATGTTGTGGTGTCTATGCTCTTCTGGGTGATGCATTTCCCTCATAATGGAAGCATTGTCACTATCGACTAGCTAGCACCTAATAATCACCATCCTAATTCGGCTTTAGTTCAGGCTACCCCTTTATATGTTCCTAGTGTTCGTGTAGACTCTACCCCGCCACGGGTTAATTATGTGGCGTCTTATCCTTAGTTTTCAATTGCTCCTCAGCAATGACTTATTCACTCATGTTTTCCTTCTCGATACTTGGTCTCGAAAATTGATCCAATGGTTTATCCAATGGGGGCATGGGAACCCTTGCTTCCCCCTCTTGGTCTGAGTGATCTTGAGTCTCATGTTGAGTCTGATCTCACTATTTGTAGATCCTCAAGCCCTTGTGCTTGTGATTCTTCGTTGATAAACTATGTTGGTCTTGGAAATAATCTCCATCTTCATATGGAATATGGTCAGTTTACTTCACCCTTTGGGACTGTCGACCCTCCTCATTCGCTTGATTTCTCGAATACTGAATTACCTTCTGATGAGGCTATCCTTGAAGCCATGACTATGGTTTATATACCGTGGGAAGACTTACACCATGGTTTTTGTTTTCTTCCCTTTTGGGAGACTTTCCAAGTTCGTTATCGAAGAGACTCTTGGTCAAAGCCTATGAGACTCCCTAATGAGCATGGTTCGTTGTCTTTCAAGCTCGCTTAAATTTCGAAAGCAACATCAAACGATAATGTATTTATTCTTTTTTATCTCATCTGGATTAACTGAGAAAAGTGAGCCCCTGGAGTCTTCTTTAAACCCTTTTCAGACTCTCTAAACATTAAAAGATTGTCGAGGGATCTTGTTCCCCTTCACACTCGCCAAACTCAAATTTGAAGGCACGTATGTCCAGCGGTAGTTTACCCCTTTTTCGATCTGGATGGTCAATTGTATGAATAAAGGTATACTCTAGGAACTTCAGTAGAAGAGTATTCTAAGGTATAAGTTTAACCCCTTTTCGGGCCTAAGGGACTAAATTTACGAAAAAGGAACATTCTCCTTGGTTTTGGTTTATCATGTTTTTCATGCCTTGGAGATTACTTACAAAAAAGGAACCCCCATGGAACACTCACATTGTACTCCTACCCGAGTTTTGAATATCTTGAAGTTGTTTCTCAAGCTATGAAGACCTCATCCCCAGCCATCGAGCGTTATTGGCTTCTTGAAGATGGATACTATACTTGTATATCTTTGATTTTGAGATGTAGATCCGTTGGGTATGCCCGCCTCGGAGATACAATTGTCATTTTTGCATATGGCACCTCTCGAACTTTGGTCCCGGACTCACTCGTTTCGTACATTGGTGAAGATTTTGTAATGTATTTCGGTCATCAGATGCTCTTTTGACCTCACAAATTAGGGGGCATATGTTACAACCCTAAATTTCTCTACACATGAATACCTGGCCTTTGGCCCTCTTACTTGCATTTTTTTCCAAATCACTATTGAGTTGCTCTTCTAAAAAACCCATTTTTTGAAGATGTACACGGCCTGCACCAAAACTGTCTGCATACATACGCTTGCTGCACCACTATAGACCGTGTACATACACATGTTGCACCATTAAAACCCACGTATACTTGAAAAAGTTGCAAAAAATAAAAAATTGCAAGGAATTCGTTGAGATTATGGGCTATTGGGTAGTTTCCCAACTAATCCACCGCCTATAGCTCATCACACAACCGAATAACCATCATTTTGTCATATAAAAGGAGCTGTTGGGGTCTCATTCCACATCTCGACATAAGAACAATGAAACTCTACCCTTTTCACATCCCCTCCTTGCCCAAGTTATTGTAGCCCTTTTGTGAGAATTACCTCAGCATTTCCCCATTAGTCCTTCTTCCTGCATCAGAACCCATTCACTTCCCAAGAAGATATCAGAAGGTTGAGAGGAGAAGCCATACAAAGGTGCAATTGGATCTTGGTGAAGAGGATCCCGGACCAGGTTCGTGGAGCAGTAATTGGCTTTGGCTATAAAGGTATAATCATTGAGTTATTAATAAAAGAGTTACTTTTCCTGTCCCAAATCATGGTGTATTGAATGCTTTTATTGGTTTATGTTTTGACATTCTAACATCTAACCCTAATTTTGTATATGAAATAGCATGCTTGTAGCTTTCTTTTTTTTAATATTTGAATGCAGGCCAGCCTTGGGAGGAGGCGTGCAGTCAGTGAAGCTTTCAAGCGCGAGGGGATCATCATCAGACGCAGAGTAGAGGTATAGTTACCTAATCCCCCTCATCTTTGATTTTCTTGTATGAGTCTTGGTATGTTTGGGGTAGTTAGAGAAGTAGTCAAGTTTTAGATGGTTAATTGATCTGCCTACATTTTGAACCCTAGTGTAGTCATAGAGGGTTTTTCCCCGCTAGCACTTGTGAGACATCATACACTTAGTGGAGAGTTTTTGGAGAAATAGATAAGCAGATAAATCATATGGCCATATCTTGTCTATTGAGAAAGTATTTTTTCTCATCAGCGGAATCAAGCTCTGCTTCCATTGCCATAGTTATTTGGTACAAGCCTCTGCATCTGAGCTGAAGTAGAATTTTTGGCTTCCATTCCAAATAGTTATGAGGCATGAGAAGTATTGTCGGTAAGTAAAACATAGATTCCATCTTTTATGTGTTCTTCAATCTTAAGTACCTGCAAAAATAATTTGGTGTAGCTTTTTCTTAGTAGTCTGTTGGCTCTGATACCATGTAAATGTGTTGAACCTGCACATAATAGATCTAGCTAGAAAATACCACACACATTTGCAGAGAGAAATTGAGAAAGAAGAAGTAAGAGAGAAAGAATAGAAGAATTCTCATTAACTCTATTCCACACTCAAAGAGTGAATAATTTACAATATATATATAGGATACATGAGTAATTAATCCACCATAGTGGTGGTCTAGAGTGATCTGGACACACACCAACAGTTACGGGAGTAAACTACCACCTAATCTAGTCTCTCAGGTAGTTACGGGAGTGAATTGCCACCTAGTCTGAGTTAACTAGTCTATTAGTCTTCATTTAAATGATTGAAACAGAGTGACGTAAGGAGGATATTAGAGAATCATGAGTAATGCACTAGTCTGGTGATGATTCCAAGGACAATACGTATTAGCTGGTGATGATCCTAATGTTTCATGGTGATAATCCCAATGTAGCATCTAGACTCCACTCAACTGATCAAACTAAAGTGAAAATTGAAGAGAATATTCTCCCTAGAGGAATATTCTCTCTAAAATATAGGAGACCGAATAATGACTAATAAACAAGGAAAAACTTTAGGAAAAAACAATCCTAGGTGTGTGTGAAGTAACTCCAACAAGATCTACTTTGAGAACTGTAGGAGAAGATGGTAAATATAATATAGAATCTAAAGGTTGCCCAAGATAGGAAGAAATGTTGTGCAGATAAAGGAAAAACCCATAGGAAATTTAGAGTGGGTGATCACATGCTTATGAAAGTGAAGGCCAAGCGTAGTTCCCTGAAGTTGGGAAAGTGTTATAAGTTAGCAGTGCGCTATTGTGGGCCATTTGAAATCCTTGAAAGGATTGGTCATGTCCCTTATATGCTTGCATTTACTGCATCCTTGTGCCTTCATCATTTTTTCCATGTGTCATTGCTTAAGAAGTATGTACATGATGTCAATCATTTCATTGATTGGAATGTGATTCAGGTGGATCCAAAAGGCAAATTTCAAGTGCGATTGGTTTGCATATTGGATCGGAAAATCAAGCAACTCTGGAATCAATCCATGGAGTTAGTAAAGGTCCAATGGACCTGGTACGGTACTGAGGATGCAACCTAGGAGTGTGAGCATACTATGCAAGTAGAGTATCCTCATATTTTTTATGATGTTTGAAATTTTGTATGTACTTGTGTGTATGATGCACTGAGAACAGTGCATAAATAAGAGGGAGGGGATTGTAATGTACCTGATCTAGAACCCTTTATAATTGTATACAGGTTGGTGAAATGATTGGTACCAAGTGTAAATGTAATGTGCATTTAGGCTGGTGAGCCAAGGACACCTGGTTTTGGTGTTGTGCATGTTATCACTCTGTAAATTTTTCTGGCTGGAAGACAAACGACAGAGATAACTGTTTCAACCAACTTTAGGTTGGATTTTGACCTTTCCAATCAGAGAGGGCTCTCTTGGACATACAACTATTTGGGATATTCAAAAAAAAAATTGGATTACTAAGAGGGGGGGTGAATCAGTAATAGCGTAATTATAATCTTTTTTCTTCAAATGTTAAATCAATGTAGAATTATTACCCAATAATGAGAGTAAGAAATAAACAATCACACACATACACAGTACACCAGTGTTCTACGTGGAAACCCAAATTGGGAGAAAATCATGGAATGATTTTTCTTATATTTCTTGAAGAATTACATTCTTTGGAAGCACCAATTTCCTTTGTTTTCCAGTTGCAACTGGAAGGAGGCTCCAACCCCCTAGTTTCTCAAGCTACAACCTGAGGGAAGCTCCAACTCCCCAATTCTCTGGCTACAACCAGAAGGAGGCTACAACCCCCTATGTTCTCCGGCTACAACCACCTGTCCTTGCCCCATCCTTCCACCCTGAAGTAGAAGTAGAATGATGGAACCATTGTCACACTATCACTCTGAGATATATCGTTGTAAACTTGTACCAATAAATCTGAACCATGCATCAACCTGTACCTCAACCTGTAATCAACCTGTACCATAAACAAGTGCATCCAACCATGTACCAAGTATGTACCAATCATGTGTCAACTACTCATCAACTATGACTCATAAATATCTGCCAACATCATCAACTATACACCTCATGTATGTGCCAACTCATCAACTACTTGTCTCAACAATGTACTCAACATGTACCTCAACCAAAATACCTCATCAATTTCATCATCCAAATCTGATTTGTAGCTCTGTAATAGACCTAGTGTATATGATCACATTCATGCAAACCTTCCTTAACTTTAACAACAAGAGACTAGCATTTTCATCAAACTTTTCTTTAGTCTCACATGCCTAGTTTTGGATTAGTCAACAACCCTAACTTGAAGTAATCATAACTTTGAAATTGTAATGTATAAAGATATGAAACTGATACACAAAGTTATTCAGTTTGTTTTATGCAATTCCTCCAGGTGTCACTACTTGTAACCTCTCATAAAAGGATTTATAACAAAAATGGCATACCTTCCTGAATTCTGGCTTATTCTAGAGAGCGACCTTGTAGAGTGTTCCCCGCACGAAATATTCATTGAATTGATATGAAATTGTTACATAACATACTAAAGAATGTAACATAACCAAAACATTTTGTCTCACTTAATTTGGATCTGTTATGAAGAAGTTATGATGTTTTTACCCGAAACACTTGTTTTTGACTAGTTTCATGGCTAGCCACAAACCCTATTTTCCACGGAGTGTAACGCGCAAAATAAAATGACCCAAAAGCTGAAATTTTTTCCACAAATACTTGGATATGTTTTCTCAATGGCATAACAATTTCATGGTCTTAATCATTATATAAAAAAATTATAGCGAAAATGATGAGATGACCTGTAAATAACATACCTTAGAAAGCACCATCAAAAGAATTTATCCTTCCTTGCATTTCGGCCTTCTTTTCTTCACCTTCCCTCAGAAATTCATCTTAGATATCCATGGTTACCTTAGACACCTATATATATTCAATATTCTCAAGTGTAACTAAAATGAGAGAGCCTTACCTCTTATTTATACTCTCTAAGTAGCTTCCTTA
>ML824477.1:30960-41168 GCA_009831015.1 Picea engelmannii | reverse complement strand
TTTGAATTATAATACACTCATCACTTCACTTTATTATTTACCTTTTAAAATCTCTTAAACCACTTTGACTACTTTGACCTTTTGGGGCTTCTAGATGACATATGAGGATCCTCCAACTTCGTAAGGCCATAACTCTCAAACCACGAGGAGTTATGTGACATTCCACATACCACCAGAAATGGAATGACATGTACTATACATATAGAATAGTATTACCTTCAAATATATCAAAAATCATATTGTTATCCATCAAACAAACTTGGGTCCATTACCCAAACCTGGGTTCTCCAACTTCACATGGTCATAACTCTCTAACCGTGAGGATTTATGTGACGTTCTACATACCACCGGAAATGGAATGACAAGCACTATCCATATAGCATAGTTTCCTTAACAAATTCATTGTCCTTCATCTCATTATTCCACAATTAAGCATGGGTTCTCTTACTCCGCAAAGCGTCTTCCCGTGAGGGCTTTCACCATAAGGTGACCACTTTGGAGTTCATCCATATTTACTTCTTATCAACCATGAAAAAACAATAATGAGTCATATTTACATCAAACAATCTTGGGTCCATTACCCAAACCTTTGTGTTACGAGGCTTTCTTCAAGGGTTGAAATCAATGACAACCATCCTTAATCAACAAGATTTAGCTACGTGGGTACAGAGGTCAGATTCTGCCATGGTGTAAAATTTAAAGTTGGTAGGAAAAAATAGAAGAGCAGGGCCATTGGGCAATGGGGTTCGTTCCTGAAAAGTATGAAGAGTTATAAGCTATGTATTTCCATAGGGAATAGAGGAAAAATAGGTATGATGTTCATCCAAATAAGTAATATGAAATGGCAGAAGATAGAAAAGGAAAGACTACTATCAGCAAGAGCCATCTAATAAAGGGGAATCTCTTGATGTAGTATTAGAAGAGGAAACATGAGGGCTGGCTACTGCAAGCAGAGCACCAATTATGAGTGAAGTTTAAAATAGTAACCAAAAATACATAACAAGTATAACCAATGTGAGAAGGAGCACCAGCAAAAATGAATTCCTTCTATTACGTAAAGATTATTACTAGCAGCAAAAACACATTCATGAATATGAAGGACATGAAAACACAATGAACATCAACACCGTGATGAATATCGACTATCTAAGAAAAACCTTATCTTCTTGTACTAAAATTTCATAAGAAACTACAAAGTTATCCTGCTACGAGGGCAGGCCCCTCTTCGGTAAGTCCAACCATTCATTTATCTTGGTAATAGTATATATAGATAAGTTACATATGAGGCCCAAAACTAATCGACTTCCCCAAGATTCCAAAAATAGCTATTAGTTACAAAGGGAGTAATGTACTAAAACCGAGCTCCTACTTTCTAGGGAGAGTTATAAACCAAAACTAACATATTTGATATTTTTACCCTAAACACCACTTGTCTGCATCATCACAAAATTCCCTTAATTTAGCCTGAAATCTGTTTTAGGTTTGCGATTTCTTCCTTTAAGGTGTCAATCCAATCAGGTTGGTTCTCTCCAATAATTTCAACCACTTCAGCTTTAGCCTCCTTCTTTCGTCACTTGCTCATTTTCCCCTTGTCGGCTTGCATGTGACATTCGTCTGCATACCTATTGATAATCAAATCCTTCATGAAAGGATTTAACCTGATTTCTTCACCTGACCCTGGTTCATCTGCAGGCTTTGTGTGAAAGTTTGTTTCTAGTATTCGGATAGCAAGCTTTTCTTTCTTCTTCATTGATAACTTTTTCAGATTATTTGAATATCCTAGTTTGCTGAAGGTCGTTGGATCTGTCTTCTCCATTTCCTTTGTTTTGTCTGAAAGCACCAGCTTATCTCTCTTAACAATGCAAGAATTAGACGAATGATTCATTTTGCAGTTACCCCGTTCTATAATAAAACATTAATCGCCCAAAACAGAGTAATGTCACACATGCCTTGCATGACAATCGTTATTGAGTGCCAATCATAGGCTAATGACGAAATTCCTTGCAAGGACAATGGATTATCACGTTCAGCTGTTGATTTCAAATGATAAGCCTTCGAATCAATTTTTTGGTGGCGTTCACCTGGCATTGCACAGACGAAAAGTACCCAAACAAGTGTCCAGAAGTGATTTGACTGGCCGTCAACTTTCCCTTTCCACATGTGATCCTTGGATTTGACACATCTAATGATATTTTGACACGTGACATCGGGGCGAGGTTGAGTGGTTTCTAGTTCAACCGCTTTTCCCCCCGATATGCATCCGGTGGTGCCACATGCCCTCGAGATGAAACCGTGGTATTCTTATTGACCCACTTTCAAAAAAATTAACCCCTTCGCAATTTCTCAGCCCGATGTGCTCCCTGACCGTCGATTTGTGGTGCCCACGATCTGTGACCCGCCAGGTCCTATCAACTTCACACTCCCACTAGATTTAGCCTCGTTCGCTAAATGTGGCCCCGTCCGCTAGTCTATCGCTCCTCTATACTGATTTAGCCTCCTGCTAAGTTTCGAGACTTGGACTTCATATGAAAAAAATTTACAGTGATAACAGCGTGCATCAAAGTAATGCACAGAGAAGTGTTAACAAAGACAGGGTACACATAGTCTATGTGTTGTGTGCACCTAAGTAAGTGTGCACATTGCATTGTGTTGCGTGCACTTGGGTTAATGCATGGTAATGACCTGGAAGTGCACAGTACTGAGTTGTGTGTGTGAGAGAGATTTTTATATTTTTAGGCCAGAGAGCCTATGTGATTACGAGGCTGGTGAGCATGGACACAAATATGCCAGTGTGCCTATCCATGTAAATATAATCATGTTTATGCATATAATATTGCATTGTTGTGCACTGACTAACTCAAACGAAAAGAGATGGGGGACCTACTCCATCAGAAAAGGAAAAAGGGGGTGAGTCATAAGTCTTAGGAAATATTTTATAATATTTCCAAGAAAAGTTTAAATGTCAGATATATTATTTTATCCTAAGTTCCCGAGGGTAGGGAACTGGTCACCAAGTGGCTTAAAGCTACTTTTGGAGGTGACAAGTGTCAAATGGGAGGCATGCAATATATATTGATGGATTTAGTGTATTTTGGGAACTATTTTGCATGGAATTATTGACTATTCGAGGGAAATGGATGTTACAGGATCTTGTGAGCAGAAGGAGTTCAGACTGTATGGAAAATCTGATTATTACCTTATCTGACAGAGAAGTTTGTATGGAGTTGTGGGGTTGTATCCAAAGTTTCATTGTCGAAGAGTCGAGTTGACAGACCGTAAGCAGTCTCTCTAAGTGAGAGACTGGATGTTGTGGAGTGGTTTGCAAACCCGTGGGCATACTCTCCAGGAGAGATTTTTTGTTGAGAGTTGTCCCTGGTGTTCTAAGCATTAGTCGCAGGGCTCAGATACTTTTTGTCAGAGACTTAGGATTGGGAAATTCTATGGAGTTTCATACCATAGTTTGTCGCTAGGAACCCTTTATCCCTAGTGGAGTTGAGCCCCAGATTGGGGGTGATCTGTTGTTGAAATATTATGATCAACGACATCTATGGTTGGGATGAACGTCTGAGTCAAGGCCACAATTGGTGAATTTCATTTAAGATAAGTGTTCCCTATGTGCTTGTCTTGGTTACTGCATGCATTTTTGTCTATGTTTGACATGGGTTAAATTCTTGTATGTCTTGCATATAAGTATTTGTATTTATTTTGTAATTGTTGCATGCTCATGTAAATATGGTGTTTCTAGCCTCTAATTGTAGGTGTGCATGATTATGTCAGTTGATGGTAACCTTTCCCATTAAGTTTAACCTTGTGACTTTGGTTATGAGTCATCAAAAAGAGGATTGAGTGGTCGGGTGTGCGGGATTGTAGCTTATGTGCTTCAAAAGGCTCGAACTTGTGAGTGTGATTAAGGAATTAGACCCTGCGCATAGTAATAATAGAAGTGGTGCATGACGCCTAGGTGGTTGTGAGCACAGTTTTACTATGTGGTCAATATGTTGGTGCACACAATTGTTTGATTTAATTTCGTTGCTTACATTTTTTTTTTAAAGGACATTGTTGCTTCCATTATTACAAGTTGTGTAGCGCAACTCAAGCTTGATTTCAACACGTACTTCAAGTGAAACTACACAGATTGTGTTTAAAGCAGAAATTGCACAATGAAATTTTAGAGTAGTATGCTCGGGATGTTACAATTGGGTTGATTTGGAGCTAAAGAATTTGAGGTTGTGTGACGTGGCCCTACCTGGGGTGACTGGGTATGTTAGAAAGTGGTATTAGAGCATGTGTAAGGTGGTAACGAGACTTAGTGGGAGATTGGGTACGTTACAAATTGGTATCTAAAATATATCAAAGTGTATTATGGTGTATCATGGCCCAGCCTTGGTGGCTAGGGATGTTGCAAATTGTTATTTCTAGAAACCCTCAACAGAATGGAGTAGTTGAAAGGATGAACATAACAGTTCAATAAATGGTCAGGTCCATGCTTGATAAATCAGAAGTACCCAGAACCTTTTGTGGAGAGGTTGTTCAAATTATTTTCAACATTCTCATTAAGATGCACATAAGAGTAAACAGTGATAAAACACCTTATGAGTTGTGGCATGGCAGATCATCATCAATAAATCACTTCAAAAATTTTGGAAGCAAATGCTACATTAAAATAAATGAAGACAACTTAGGTAAGTTTGATTCTAGAGTTGATGAAGGAATTTTTCTAGGATACTCCTCTAGAAGTAAAGGATACAAGTGCTATGACAAAAGGCTCCATAAGATAATTGAGAGCATAGATGTAAAGGTAGATGAGGGACCACTTCATTCGGTGATATATCAGCGCCATAATGTGCAATATGATGAACCAATCATAAATGAGTTACAAGATGATGGAATGGGCAAGAAACAAGAACAAGAGGATTTATAAGTGTTGGATTACTGAGGGGGGGTGAATCAGTCATGAGAAATTATAATACTTTTAACCAAAGTTTTATTCTTGAACAATATTCAACAGTTTATCATTAGCATTTAATATATCATCAACAATATAATCATAAGCATCACATCACAACAGATACACAGTACACTAGTATTTACGTGGAAACTCAAATGGGAGAAAACCACATAATGTTTTTATTATATATTTATCAAAATAAAACATTCATTTAAAGCACCAACTTTCGATTCTCTAGCTACAATTGGAAGGAGGCTCCAACCCCCTATTCTTAGTCTCCAACCTGAAGAAAGCTACAACTTTTTGATTCTCTAGCTCCAACCAGAAGGAGGATACAACCCCCTAGGTTCTCCTGCTACAACCGTAAGGTGGCTACAACCACCTTTCCTTGCCCCGTCCAACCACCCTATAAGATAAATGTAGACCAACCATCGTTATCACAAACTTTTTCACTATCACTACCACTATCAATTCCACTTTCACTGCCACTATCACTATCACTATGTCTCTATCACTGTCACATCAACCTGTATCTTCTCATCAACCAACTAAAAATGTACCATACCATGCATCAAGTGTATACCAATATACACACTATTTCATGCATCAATCATGAACCAAAAGATACATCAACAATGAATAGTGAATCATGAACTAGAGCATCAACCATGTACAACCTGTGCCATATCATCAACCAGATGCAGATATGTACCATATCATCAATGAAGTATCTCAAAGATCCTATGCATGCCACTCATGCATACATCACTATACAACATGGATATTCCTCAACCATATAAAATCAACTCAACCATATTGATATTTCCTTTTAATGCTTATATTGCACAGTTCATGTGCAAATAATTCTTCAATGTGTGTGCTTGGAGGTTCAAGAGATAGTCGACGAGTCCATTTCTTGTGACTGATATATGGATGTCATTGTAGAATGAATGAGATCATAGATGCAGCAAATCCACTCAGACCGATTGACTAAGGGTTGGGGCTGACCATTCACTAGATTGTTCATCAGATAATTCGTAGTCTACTTCAACGTCTACTGGTGAAGTCGACTGTGAAGCCATGTACCAGTCAACTGGCCATAGAAATTCATTTCTGATGGTGGCCTCCGAAGGCAGATTCAACATCCTTTGGTGGTCTTCTTTCACGTTTGGTGCTAGCGCATTTTGACTCCTGTAATTTCGAGTCCCTTGCCGAATTCAAGGCTTGGGCGAGTTCTTGAGAAAAGTTGAAACCCGATTGAAGTCAAAGAACTGAGCATCGAAACAAATGGACTTCCCATTTAAGTGAATACCGACTCAATTGAAGGAGAAGTCAACTGGACATAAAGAACTCAACCCATTTGCTAGGAAATCAACCTATGAAGACTCCAAGCTCTGGGCATATTTCTCTACTTCCTTTCCATGGAAATCATACATGTGGCCTTCTATAATTCGGCAAGTCGGATTGAGATGCAAGAAGCAACAATTAATGAGCCAATACACGGTCGAATGAAATAAAAGGGGTTCTAGTGGTACGGGCAACCAATATTGTCGACTAATACTATTCGACTGCACCTTGAAATCATTATCGACTTGGTCGACTTGGCGTCGAATAGACTTAGTCGAAGTGACGTATCAACCTTGTCAACTTCTCTTTTAACTAATGTTATAATTTTTTCCCAACCACGAGCCAACAAGTGTGAATGGAAGATGCATAATGATTGAATACAACATACACCCGACCTATTGGAGCACCAACTCAATGGATTGAGTCGACTTCAATCGACCAGAATGTCGATATTGTGTTGATAATGGCATTGCCCTCTTGCTAAATTCAATGTAATAATTGAGTCTTTGTCCTATCACTTTTACATGATATGTTAGTCATATTTTCAAGAAGAACTAGTTAAGACTCAAAAGTGATTAAAATGATATGGAAGGATTTGTTAAAAAACAATTTGGAGAGTCTCACTTTGATGTCGTGTATATAAATTCATTGTAAAGTATACGGAGATATGAAAATTATAAAAGTAAGATGAAGGAAGTAGTTGGTCCATCTTTAAAAAGAAAATGTTATCATAGTCATTGTCAAAAATTGAGTTTGTGTCTAAAGTAAGGAGGGGGTTAAACATGCATCTTCAAAGGTAGGTGATTCCCTCTTCCATTGTAACGTAAGTCGGTCCTTAGTCGATGAGATCAATCTCTCACTGATATCAGTCAATACCCAGTCTGTGGTATGAAGTCAATCCCTACAGGAATTTTTTTTGTTTTTTTACTAAAATTAGAGTCAGTCAGTCATCCTTCGTGGAATTTGAATTATAGACTCCATATATTTTCAAAGACCAGAAAAAAATAAAGAAGCAAATTCAAAGCAACAAAGAAAAATAGTAAAAGATTGAGCATTGATGATAAGCATGTTGGAAACGGTTAAAGGAATTCAAGAAAGAGACATATTTAGAGAGACACACACACGAGAGCTGAAAAGACAAGATGATGACATAAGAACAGTTGAATTACCCCCTTGGTATAAAAGTTGCAGAATAGTTCCTAAGTTGTGACCTCAGAATCCAGAAAGCAGAGAAATGGCATGTTGGTCGAAGCATGGTGTTCCACCATAGGGTGTGTGCAGGGCCAAGATGATCCCATGATGAACCACTCACCACTCCAAAGGCACAAGAAAGAAAGGTGTAACAATAGGATCAAGAGGACCATTGTTGGATGGGATCAAAGTGTTGCGAGACTCACTGAAATCATAGGCATTTACCAGATTGAAGATGAAGGCTAAAGAGTAACAAGTCATTAGTTATATGCACACTTGCTTAGGACGAGCAAGGATTTGAGTGTGGGGGAGATGTTGAGGAGGCCTTCTAGGCCATGTAAATGTCATCATAGATTAACCTAAATATAAGAATGTATAAGAATATATGTAGTAAATTTATAAAGAGAACATAACAAATGATTAGTTGGAGTCGGTACAACCGCTCCAACCATCCCTATATTATATAAATACCCATAAAGAAATAATAACGACTCGGATGGATATCCTTCCCTAAATTATCTCTTCTTTGTTGGGTTGTGTGTAATCTTGATGTGCTTCATGATGTAGTCTCTCCTTGAATGCATGCTTCTAATCCCTAGATTACAACAGTCCACATACTTACAAAATTGTGACTGACATGATTTTGATATGGTCAAAGTTTGTCCACAATATAACCATCATACCTTATTTAGACAAAATCGTAACTGATAGAATTTTGATGTGGTCAAAGTTTGTTCACATTGTAATAGTTGCATGTCTGCATACAGGACGGTAAACTTGGGAAAATTAGTATAAGTATGGATTCACTCTGATCGTGGATGTGTGTGCGAAGTGAGGTGGAAGATGATACTATAACAGTTCGTAGGAACATAAATGTAAATTTGTCAGGATGTGTTGAAAGATTTAGTGATGTAACAGATTTTTCTGAGTTTAGGGTGGCAAGGTGGTGTTAGGGTGAGTCGAAGCTCATTGAGGATTGGTGTCCTCATTTTTGTAACAAGTTGGTGTCTGAGATGATTGGTGTCCTCATTATATGTGACAAGTTGGTGCCTAAGAGGATTGGTGTCCTCATTATCTGTGATAGGTGGGTGCTTGTTGAGCTGAAAATTTATAACTTGTAAGTTGGTGCTTGCAAAAGAACATAAAAAGATGTTATTTTGGTTTTTTTACGCATAAGGTTTCCACGTAAAAATATTTGTGTACTGTGTCCACTATGTTGTTTTTATTTATGCTTGTATTTTTCATTAAGTGCACACTTCTAAATAACTTAGATGGCTATGTTGATTTCTACTTGTATCTGTCATTAACTGTGCATTTATAAATAACTTAACTGGTTGAAAGGAAAGAAAAATACAGAAGGTTAATGCAATTATTTTCACCCCCCCTCCCCCCCCTTCTCAGTATTGTTGTGAGCATCAACATAACTTTCTCTGCATTTAACTCTTCCTGCATGATCCTCCTTCTCTCTAGCATAATGTCCCATACTTAGCATGTTTTTTAGTCATGTTTCATGTAGAGAAATCAACACATTGTCACTTCTCCACAACACTTCCTCTCAGCATTAAATTTTCTACATAACAGTGTTTTCCTCGTATTACCTTTCCTCTCCCCTCTCTATTACATAATATATACTTAGCCAATTCCCAAATCATATCCCATGCGGAGAACTTGACACAAAAATTTTCTCCACGTGAACTTTTCTCTCTGCATCATTCCTTCCACATGGCTCACTCCTCCGCAAGACTTGTCTCTCTACCTTTCTAACGCACCAAATTTCTCATACGTAGTGTATTTATTGCTAGGAAACAATTCATGATCTTCATTCTTGAAGTAATTTATGGTGAATTTATGATTTCCCGCTTCACAGGGAAAAGACAATTGTCAAGAGTAAATGAGGCTTAATTGTTGTGTTTTTCAAAAGATCATTTGCTTATCAAGGATAATTATTATTAATAGTTCACATGTATTTTGAAGGAAAGTGTACATAGTGAAAGGATGTATCATTAAGAGCTATTAATGATCTTAGCCTCTTATCTATTAAGCTCTACAATGCATATTAATAACCTTCACATATATCAAAGTGTATTGAAAAGAGTGGGAAACATGGCAACTAGAAGAAAAAAAGAACCTTTCTACGAAGATACTATCAACTCCTTCGCTCACCCAAACAAATATTTTCACTATTTGACTGCATATCAATGGTATTCCAACCTCACTCCTAAGCATAAATTTTTTAATACGATTTCGACAGTTGGTGTCGCCAAGGCTGGTTTCAAGCCTCAAGCTTTTGATTTTAGAGAATTAGTTTCTTAGTGTGCAAGTAGATTTGACTCCAAGAATAGGATGATACAAGTTGTTGTTTGTTGGAAACAGGCCAAAGCGGAAAGAAAGGTTATTTTGGTAAAGAAGGCATGCACGAGGAAAGCTACATCTTGAAGAAAGAGAAGCATGTGTGCATGCATGGAAGACCTAATGACGTTAGGGTTAGGGTTTTTGCAATACATTGCAATGGTTGGAAATCCAGAAATGTATAAATATAGATACCTAGGTCTCATAGAAGGGGCTAACAGAGAGAAGTAGAGACCAGAGTCAGACAGGATATAGTGAGTCTAGAGGGGAGTCTTGTTTTGATAGCTAGTTGTAATATTTTACTATACAACCTAATTTTCTAAGTTGTTGAGCTGGAGAGGAGGAAGGAGGGTGGATCTTGAGGGTTAGATCG
>ML824477.1:0-30860 GCA_009831015.1 Picea engelmannii | reverse complement strand
CGTCCGCTAGTCTATCGCTCCTCTATACTGATTTAGCCTCCTGCTAAGTTTCGAGACTTGGACTTCATATGAAAAAAATTTACAGTGATAACAGCGTGCATCAAAGTAATGCACAGAGAAGTGTTAACAAAGACAGGGTACACATAGTCTATGTGTTGTGTGCACCTAAGTAAGTGTGCACATTGCATTGTGTTGCGTGCACTTGGGTTAATGCATGGTAATGACCTGGAAGTGCACAGTACTGAGTTGTGTGTGTGAGAGAGATTTTTATATTTTTAGGCCAGAGAGCCTATGTGATTACGAGGCTGGTGAGCATGGACACAAATATGCCAGTGTGCCTATCCATGTAAATATAATCATGTTTATGCATATAATATTGCATTGTTGTGCACTGACTAACTCAAACGAAAAGAGATGGGGGACCTACTCCATCAGAAAAGGAAAAAGGGGGTGAGTCATAAGTCTTAGGAAATATTTTATAATATTTCCAAGAAAAGTTTAAATGTCAGATATATTATTTTATCCTAAGTTCCCGAGGGTAGGGAACTGGTCACCAAGTGGCTTAAAGCTACTTTTGGAGGTGACAAGTGTCAAATGGGAGGCATGCAATATATATTGATGGATTTAGTGTATTTTGGGAACTATTTTGCATGGAATTATTGACTATTCGAGGGAAATGGATGTTACAGGATCTTGTGAGCAGAAGGAGTTCAGACTGTATGGAAAATCTGATTATTACCTTATCTGACAGAGAAGTTTGTATGGAGTTGTGGGGTTGTATCCAAAGTTTCATTGTCGAAGAGTCGAGTTGACAGACCGTAAGCAGTCTCTCTAAGTGAGAGACTGGATGTTGTGGAGTGGTTTGCAAACCCGTGGGCATACTCTCCAGGAGAGATTTTTTGTTGAGAGTTGTCCCTGGTGTTCTAAGCATTAGTCGCAGGGCTCAGATACTTTTTGTCAGAGACTTAGGATTGGGAAATTCTATGGAGTTTCATACCATAGTTTGTCGCTAGGAACCCTTTATCCCTAGTGGAGTTGAGCCCCAGATTGGGGGTGATCTGTTGTTGAAATATTATGATCAACGACATCTATGGTTGGGATGAACGTCTGAGTCAAGGCCACAATTGGTGAATTTCATTTAAGATAAGTGTTCCCTATGTGCTTGTCTTGGTTACTGCATGCATTTTTGTCTATGTTTGACATGGGTTAAATTCTTGTATGTCTTGCATATAAGTATTTGTATTTATTTTGTAATTGTTGCATGCTCATGTAAATATGGTGTTTCTAGCCTCTAATTGTAGGTGTGCATGATTATGTCAGTTGATGGTAACCTTTCCCATTAAGTTTAACCTTGTGACTTTGGTTATGAGTCATCAAAAAGAGGATTGAGTGGTCGGGTGTGCGGGATTGTAGCTTATGTGCTTCAAAAGGCTCGAACTTGTGAGTGTGATTAAGGAATTAGACCCTGCGCATAGTAATAATAGAAGTGGTGCATGACGCCTAGGTGGTTGTGAGCACAGTTTTACTATGTGGTCAATATGTTGGTGCACACAATTGTTTGATTTAATTTCGTTGCTTACATTTTTTTTTTAAAGGACATTGTTGCTTCCATTATTACAAGTTGTGTAGCGCAACTCAAGCTTGATTTCAACACGTACTTCAAGTGAAACTACACAGATTGTGTTTAAAGCAGAAATTGCACAATGAAATTTTAGAGTAGTATGCTCGGGATGTTACAATTGGGTTGATTTGGAGCTAAAGAATTTGAGGTTGTGTGACGTGGCCCTACCTGGGGTGACTGGGTATGTTAGAAAGTGGTATTAGAGCATGTGTAAGGTGGTAACGAGACTTAGTGGGAGATTGGGTACGTTACAAATTGGTATCTAAAATATATCAAAGTGTATTATGGTGTATCATGGCCCAGCCTTGGTGGCTAGGGATGTTGCAAATTGTTATTTCTAGAAACCCTCAACAGAATGGAGTAGTTGAAAGGATGAACATAACAGTTCAATAAATGGTCAGGTCCATGCTTGATAAATCAGAAGTACCCAGAACCTTTTGTGGAGAGGTTGTTCAAATTATTTTCAACATTCTCATTAAGATGCACATAAGAGTAAACAGTGATAAAACACCTTATGAGTTGTGGCATGGCAGATCATCATCAATAAATCACTTCAAAAATTTTGGAAGCAAATGCTACATTAAAATAAATGAAGACAACTTAGGTAAGTTTGATTCTAGAGTTGATGAAGGAATTTTTCTAGGATACTCCTCTAGAAGTAAAGGATACAAGTGCTATGACAAAAGGCTCCATAAGATAATTGAGAGCATAGATGTAAAGGTAGATGAGGGACCACTTCATTCGGTGATATATCAGCGCCATAATGTGCAATATGATGAACCAATCATAAATGAGTTACAAGATGATGGAATGGGCAAGAAACAAGAACAAGAGGATTTATAAGTGTTGGATTACTGAGGGGGGGTGAATCAGTCATGAGAAATTATAATACTTTTAACCAAAGTTTTATTCTTGAACAATATTCAACAGTTTATCATTAGCATTTAATATATCATCAACAATATAATCATAAGCATCACATCACAACAGATACACAGTACACTAGTATTTACGTGGAAACTCAAATGGGAGAAAACCACATAATGTTTTTATTATATATTTATCAAAATAAAACATTCATTTAAAGCACCAACTTTCGATTCTCTAGCTACAATTGGAAGGAGGCTCCAACCCCCTATTCTTAGTCTCCAACCTGAAGAAAGCTACAACTTTTTGATTCTCTAGCTCCAACCAGAAGGAGGATACAACCCCCTAGGTTCTCCTGCTACAACCGTAAGGTGGCTACAACCACCTTTCCTTGCCCCGTCCAACCACCCTATAAGATAAATGTAGACCAACCATCGTTATCACAAACTTTTTCACTATCACTACCACTATCAATTCCACTTTCACTGCCACTATCACTATCACTATGTCTCTATCACTGTCACATCAACCTGTATCTTCTCATCAACCAACTAAAAATGTACCATACCATGCATCAAGTGTATACCAATATACACACTATTTCATGCATCAATCATGAACCAAAAGATACATCAACAATGAATAGTGAATCATGAACTAGAGCATCAACCATGTACAACCTGTGCCATATCATCAACCAGATGCAGATATGTACCATATCATCAATGAAGTATCTCAAAGATCCTATGCATGCCACTCATGCATACATCACTATACAACATGGATATTCCTCAACCATATAAAATCAACTCAACCATATTGATATTTCCTTTTAATGCTTATATTGCACAGTTCATGTGCAAATAATTCTTCAATGTGTGTGCTTGGAGGTTCAAGAGATAGTCGACGAGTCCATTTCTTGTGACTGATATATGGATGTCATTGTAGAATGAATGAGATCATAGATGCAGCAAATCCACTCAGACCGATTGACTAAGGGTTGGGGCTGACCATTCACTAGATTGTTCATCAGATAATTCGTAGTCTACTTCAACGTCTACTGGTGAAGTCGACTGTGAAGCCATGTACCAGTCAACTGGCCATAGAAATTCATTTCTGATGGTGGCCTCCGAAGGCAGATTCAACATCCTTTGGTGGTCTTCTTTCACGTTTGGTGCTAGCGCATTTTGACTCCTGTAATTTCGAGTCCCTTGCCGAATTCAAGGCTTGGGCGAGTTCTTGAGAAAAGTTGAAACCCGATTGAAGTCAAAGAACTGAGCATCGAAACAAATGGACTTCCCATTTAAGTGAATACCGACTCAATTGAAGGAGAAGTCAACTGGACATAAAGAACTCAACCCATTTGCTAGGAAATCAACCTATGAAGACTCCAAGCTCTGGGCATATTTCTCTACTTCCTTTCCATGGAAATCATACATGTGGCCTTCTATAATTCGGCAAGTCGGATTGAGATGCAAGAAGCAACAATTAATGAGCCAATACACGGTCGAATGAAATAAAAGGGGTTCTAGTGGTACGGGCAACCAATATTGTCGACTAATACTATTCGACTGCACCTTGAAATCATTATCGACTTGGTCGACTTGGCGTCGAATAGACTTAGTCGAAGTGACGTATCAACCTTGTCAACTTCTCTTTTAACTAATGTTATAATTTTTTCCCAACCACGAGCCAACAAGTGTGAATGGAAGATGCATAATGATTGAATACAACATACACCCGACCTATTGGAGCACCAACTCAATGGATTGAGTCGACTTCAATCGACCAGAATGTCGATATTGTGTTGATAATGGCATTGCCCTCTTGCTAAATTCAATGTAATAATTGAGTCTTTGTCCTATCACTTTTACATGATATGTTAGTCATATTTTCAAGAAGAACTAGTTAAGACTCAAAAGTGATTAAAATGATATGGAAGGATTTGTTAAAAAACAATTTGGAGAGTCTCACTTTGATGTCGTGTATATAAATTCATTGTAAAGTATACGGAGATATGAAAATTATAAAAGTAAGATGAAGGAAGTAGTTGGTCCATCTTTAAAAAGAAAATGTTATCATAGTCATTGTCAAAAATTGAGTTTGTGTCTAAAGTAAGGAGGGGGTTAAACATGCATCTTCAAAGGTAGGTGATTCCCTCTTCCATTGTAACGTAAGTCGGTCCTTAGTCGATGAGATCAATCTCTCACTGATATCAGTCAATACCCAGTCTGTGGTATGAAGTCAATCCCTACAGGAATTTTTTTTGTTTTTTTACTAAAATTAGAGTCAGTCAGTCATCCTTCGTGGAATTTGAATTATAGACTCCATATATTTTCAAAGACCAGAAAAAAATAAAGAAGCAAATTCAAAGCAACAAAGAAAAATAGTAAAAGATTGAGCATTGATGATAAGCATGTTGGAAACGGTTAAAGGAATTCAAGAAAGAGACATATTTAGAGAGACACACACACGAGAGCTGAAAAGACAAGATGATGACATAAGAACAGTTGAATTACCCCCTTGGTATAAAAGTTGCAGAATAGTTCCTAAGTTGTGACCTCAGAATCCAGAAAGCAGAGAAATGGCATGTTGGTCGAAGCATGGTGTTCCACCATAGGGTGTGTGCAGGGCCAAGATGATCCCATGATGAACCACTCACCACTCCAAAGGCACAAGAAAGAAAGGTGTAACAATAGGATCAAGAGGACCATTGTTGGATGGGATCAAAGTGTTGCGAGACTCACTGAAATCATAGGCATTTACCAGATTGAAGATGAAGGCTAAAGAGTAACAAGTCATTAGTTATATGCACACTTGCTTAGGACGAGCAAGGATTTGAGTGTGGGGGAGATGTTGAGGAGGCCTTCTAGGCCATGTAAATGTCATCATAGATTAACCTAAATATAAGAATGTATAAGAATATATGTAGTAAATTTATAAAGAGAACATAACAAATGATTAGTTGGAGTCGGTACAACCGCTCCAACCATCCCTATATTATATAAATACCCATAAAGAAATAATAACGACTCGGATGGATATCCTTCCCTAAATTATCTCTTCTTTGTTGGGTTGTGTGTAATCTTGATGTGCTTCATGATGTAGTCTCTCCTTGAATGCATGCTTCTAATCCCTAGATTACAACAGTCCACATACTTACAAAATTGTGACTGACATGATTTTGATATGGTCAAAGTTTGTCCACAATATAACCATCATACCTTATTTAGACAAAATCGTAACTGATAGAATTTTGATGTGGTCAAAGTTTGTTCACATTGTAATAGTTGCATGTCTGCATACAGGACGGTAAACTTGGGAAAATTAGTATAAGTATGGATTCACTCTGATCGTGGATGTGTGTGCGAAGTGAGGTGGAAGATGATACTATAACAGTTCGTAGGAACATAAATGTAAATTTGTCAGGATGTGTTGAAAGATTTAGTGATGTAACAGATTTTTCTGAGTTTAGGGTGGCAAGGTGGTGTTAGGGTGAGTCGAAGCTCATTGAGGATTGGTGTCCTCATTTTTGTAACAAGTTGGTGTCTGAGATGATTGGTGTCCTCATTATATGTGACAAGTTGGTGCCTAAGAGGATTGGTGTCCTCATTATCTGTGATAGGTGGGTGCTTGTTGAGCTGAAAATTTATAACTTGTAAGTTGGTGCTTGCAAAAGAACATAAAAAGATGTTATTTTGGTTTTTTTACGCATAAGGTTTCCACGTAAAAATATTTGTGTACTGTGTCCACTATGTTGTTTTTATTTATGCTTGTATTTTTCATTAAGTGCACACTTCTAAATAACTTAGATGGCTATGTTGATTTCTACTTGTATCTGTCATTAACTGTGCATTTATAAATAACTTAACTGGTTGAAAGGAAAGAAAAATACAGAAGGTTAATGCAATTATTTTCACCCCCCCTCCCCCCCCTTCTCAGTATTGTTGTGAGCATCAACATAACTTTCTCTGCATTTAACTCTTCCTGCATGATCCTCCTTCTCTCTAGCATAATGTCCCATACTTAGCATGTTTTTTAGTCATGTTTCATGTAGAGAAATCAACACATTGTCACTTCTCCACAACACTTCCTCTCAGCATTAAATTTTCTACATAACAGTGTTTTCCTCGTATTACCTTTCCTCTCCC
The DNA here is from genome assembly GCA_009831015.1 of Picea engelmannii. Classification (NCBI taxonomy): domain Eukaryota; kingdom Viridiplantae; phylum Streptophyta; class Pinopsida; order Pinales; family Pinaceae; genus Picea; species Picea engelmannii. Next base: position 24,221 of record ML824477.1, on the reverse strand, counting down.
CTCTCTATTACATAATATATACTTAGCCAATTCCCAAATCATATCCCATGCGGAGAACTTGACACAAAAATTTTCTCCACGTGAACTTTTCTCTCTGCATCATTCCTTCCACATGGCTCACTCCTCCGCAAGACTTGTCTCTCTACCTTTCTAACGCACCAAATTTCTCATACGTAGTGTATTTATTGCTAGGAAACAATTCATGATCTTCATTCTTGAAGTAATTTATGGTGAATTTATGATTTCCCGCTTCACAGGGAAAAGACAATTGTCAAGAGTAAATGAGGCTTAATTGTTGTGTTTTTCAAAAGATCATTTGCTTATCAAGGATAATTATTATTAATAGTTCACATGTATTTTGAAGGAAAGTGTACATAGTGAAAGGATGTATCATTAAGAGCTATTAATGATCTTAGCCTCTTATCTATTAAGCTCTACAATGCATATTAATAACCTTCACATATATCAAAGTGTATTGAAAAGAGTGGGAAACATGGCAACTAGAAGAAAAAAAGAACCTTTCTACGAAGATACTATCAACTCCTTCGCTCACCCAAACAAATATTTTCACTATTTGACTGCATATCAATGGTATTCCAACCTCACTCCTAAGCATAAATTTTTTAATACGATTTCGACAGTTGGTGTCGCCAAGGCTGGTTTCAAGCCTCAAGCTTTTGATTTTAGAGAATTAGTTTCTTAGTGTGCAAGTAGATTTGACTCCAAGAATAGGATGATACAAGTTGTTGTTTGTTGGAAACAGGCCAAAGCGGAAAGAAAGGTTATTTTGGTAAAGAAGGCATGCACGAGGAAAGCTACATCTTGAAGAAAGAGAAGCATGTGTGCATGCATGGAAGACCTAATGACGTTAGGGTTAGGGTTTTTGCAATACATTGCAATGGTTGGAAATCCAGAAATGTATAAATATAGATACCTAGGTCTCATAGAAGGGGCTAACAGAGAGAAGTAGAGACCAGAGTCAGACAGGATATAGTGAGTCTAGAGGGGAGTCTTGTTTTGATAGCTAGTTGTAATATTTTACTATACAACCTAATTTTCTAAGTTGTTGAGCTGGAGAGGAGGAAGGAGGGTGGATCTTGAGGGTTAGATCGCAGGCCAAGGAGCCTGGTGCGATCTAGTCTGCCTCATAATAGATCTTGACCCGACTGAGAAGAGTTGTAAAGGGTGAGGCATTGTAGTTTTTGAACTACCATAATAAAAAGAGCTTGAGAGCCAGATCTTTGTGGACGTAGCCCAGGAGGGGGTGAACCACTGTAAAACCCGTGTTATGTGATTGAATGCATGTGTTTCCTTACTATTTTAGTAGTTGTTGATATGTTAAGTGAATGAGTTTATTATATTCTGTGCATAATCGTGAATGACAATTTATGGTGTTAATAAGTTAAAATAGAACTCTCAGTGCACACTTCTCATATCTCCGCTCAATCATGGGATGCAAACACATGAGTATTGCAGCTACCCATTAAGACTATCTTGGGTGAGACTGTGCAGTGCACTATGTGCATTGCATTGCCTTCTGGTTCACCAGGAAGGCCGATAGTTTTAGAGGCTTTGTTGGAACTCCAGTAGACATGAACCATGGGTCAATCAAGTGAAGATATAAACTCGAACAAATAAATATTAACCAACAAATGGTTATGTTTCCGTTGGTTGGAATAGTAGAGGATTGAGTAGACGAGATCTATTGAACATTTGTGAGATCTATGGAAAGCAGGTCAAGAGAATACTGAAGCGGACGGTGAGAAGGAGAAAAGAATGAGAAGCTATAAGGAGATGTTGAGACCGTGGAATCCCAAAAAATCAGATATCGAAAGATGGTTGAAGACAAAAGAGTTGGAGTTTGCATAGAAAGATAACAGAAACCCTAGGGTAACACCACGCAAATATCTTGAGAAATACGTGTTTACAGATTTGCATGAAGTCTTTTTCTGTGATTTTCCACACTTATTGGAGTAGTGGATATTAAAGTTGAAGGATAACCACGCAACGAACCGGATCTAATAGTTAGAGTGGACCCCAGTTCATATCGCACAGTTACAGCAGGTGAACAACAAATTCACCTACGCAGTAGATTTTTGGCTCGACAGTGTTGTAACAGGATTTATAACAGAATTTGCAGTCGATACAACGAAGTTGTACAACGCAGCGGAGAAATATTTTCTACATGAGCCTCGAGGAAGGTATATTAGATAGGTGTATACTTCTATTAAGATACTTCTATACAACAAAGGGGTAATGACAATGGATTCAGACAACTAAACTTCCCTACGTGCATGAGGGAAGGGAGGAAGCACTGACAGAAAGAGGAGAAATGGAAGGTGGAATGGATAAGGGAAATAAGGAGGAACCCTTGGACCCAATCATGGTGGACGACGACCAGATCAAGTGGATCATGGCGACAGCTGGAAAGACACGCAGTGGAGTACCCTACCAATACAAGGTGAATACAAAGAAGAGAGTCGTAGCCGTGAACAAGGGCTTAGAAAGCGATGAAGAAGAGGTAGAGGATCTCAAGGCTGTGGAGCAGATTGAGGAAATCTTGTGCGCAACATATGAGAGGAAGACGAGAGGTCCAAGAGAAGGAAGAGAAGGAAACAATCCTATCCATATTAATGTTAGTGTAGAATAAACCCATGTGTGCCTAATACACCAAAGAGAACACCACCATTTAGACAACCACATTTTGGGGGAAGAAAGACAGCAGGAAGTACATCTACACAAGGAACAACAACTAGAGGAGCCAGTTCAGGAAGCACTAGTCAAGTATCTACACCATGTGGAGGTAGTAGTTCAGCATTCAGGATGGCAAGACATGATCCCACCATTAGATTACCAGAATTCAAAGGAGAAGCATCGAAGGACCTGGAAAAACATTTGTTTATCTGTGAAAAAATTTGGGAAGCAAAACAGATCACAGACGAAGATACTAAACTGGCACAGATAGCGATTAGACTAAGGGATCGCGCACTAGATTGGTATATGAGTTTATCTACAAACAATCCACCAAGTACAACCAGAAAGATTGTAGATATTAAGAAATTGTTGATAAATGAGTTCCAGAAGCCAAGTTCAAAAGATCAGTACATGAACGAGATGATAGAAATTAGACAGAAACCAGGAGAATATGTATGGGTGATTGATTAGAGATTCAAGAGACTGAAAGGGAAGTTGAAATATCTCATGACTGATATGCAGCATAGGTACATGTTCGTCAACTCACTACTACCACACTTGAAATACCCATTACGACAACAGAAGTTCTAGACACATGCAGAGGCTCTGTAGGCAGCCCTGCAACTGGAAAAAAATAATATCAGTAGACGGATCCAGCGATCGAAGAACAGAAGGAGTATTTGAAGAAATTAATGTTCCAGCTAAACCAGAACAAAAGAAAGGATAAACGAGAAGTCATTTGGTGTACCACATGCAGGATGGAAGGACACCACAAGAACGAATGTCCAACATTCACGCAGTATATGGTAGCGGGAATGCCAATTCCATTACCAACAGGAGGGCTATGGTGTGAAATCTATAAGAAACTAGGCCATGATCCATATCACTTCCCAATGATGCAAAAATACCAGACAGTCCCCAAGAGTTCATATTGCAACTTTTGCAAGTCAGTGGGACACGATGACAAAGATTGTAGAACTATGGATTTGATGCGAGAGAGGACATCAAATGCATACAGGGTGTAGGCAGAAATGATGACTGGGCAAGCCACACCATATTTTAACCAATTTCTAGCCCCATACAATACTGTGCAGCAACCATATAATACCACGTAACCATAGTACAATACAGCGCAACCTCATTACAATAACACGTAGTACAATCAAGTGCCTTAGCATAACGCGCCGAGAGGAGATCGAGTTGGCTACAGAGGTGGAGGACGAGCAAGAGAAGCTTTGGAAGAGGTAGAGGACCATTCGTATGTCACAATTGTCAACAACTGGGACATTATGCAAGGGAATGTCCACTTCCACTAGCAACTTGTATGTATTGTTGCGCATAAAACCATGATACGGAAGAATGCCTGACACTATTAGTAAATATCCAAGAAAAGAGGAACCAGAACAACCAAACTGTTCAATGGATTTCAATTGAAGCGGAGGATGAAGGATGAAACATCGACATAGTTACGCGTGAAGGAGCCAAAACAGGAAACGACGCAGTCTGACAAGAACCAGTACAACACCAGTGGGTGAAAACGAATGTTGAACCAAGGAGATGGTTTGACGCGTTGAATGAGAAGGAAACATTTAAGCAAGCCAGACAATATTTCTTGAAGCAAGACACAACGTCAAATTCAACTGCATAGCAGAGCAAGGAAGCGCCAGAGTACAAGATGCCTCCATTGTTGGATCATACCGACGAAATGCAGCCCATGGGACAAGTAAGTACAATCAAAGGCTTTTTGTAATCATGTGTAAAACTATTGAATGACCCATCCTCTGTTAAAATACTACAAAATATATTAGAAAGATGTAGCATAGAGATAGAAGGAAAACTAGAACAAAAAATAGTCAATCACCTACATACTAGGAGAAGAACAAGTAGGGAGTTCAGGCTGAATGCCAACATCGAAGATTTCAACATGGGAGATATCATATTGGATCTAGGATCCGAAGTCAATGTATTACCAAAGAAAACATGGCAATGTATGGGAGAGCCCACATTAGGATATTCACCTATTCAGTTGAAACTAGCAAACCAACACAAAGGGCCAATTGGTAGACTGAAAGGAGTAACAGTAGACCTGGATGGAGTGTGCACTAAAGCAGACTTTGAAGTGATTGAAATAGTGGATGGCACAACACCATATCCAGCATTGCTTGGCTTGGATTAGGAATTTTATAACCAAGCCATAATCAACTTAAAGACACGAAAAATGACATTTGAGTTAGGAGAATATAGGGTCATCGTGCCATTAGATCCATCAGAAGGGGAAAGGTTTGTAGAACCTACATGTTTAGACTTAGAGGAATTCAGCCAGTTGTATAGAACAACTGTGCGCGATGAGGATTATGTAAACCCAGTTTCCATGAAGTGAATGATCTAGAAGTATTCTTGGTGTACTACTAGGATGAAGTGATATAAAATCAGAGACTCTTAGCACTCGATATAGCACTCAATGCCACCCCTGCAAGATGGTGGGGAGCGCACAAGGAAACAATCAAGGATTGGTACCAATGTAAGTGGTTACTGCGCATAAGGTTTGGCGCAGAACATAAATGAAACAAGTAGCAGAATTATGATGGACAGGGGGCACCAGCAGAACACTTGGAGAAGAGCAAAGTGTTGTGGAAAATGACACCCCCATCGGAATGGCCTCATCATTTTGTACACACCTTAGAAGGAATACCAACAAACTGGTATACGAACCAGGAACTGCGCAGAGGAACTTCGAGCTAGATAGTATTGCAACAAAATTTTACAGTCACTTTCTCATTTGAGCATGAGAACCCCAACATAGATGTGGCGCTTAAGCAGATAAGAGGGGTGATATTCATTAAGGAACCAGAAGTCGAACCCATAACTGAAGAACAACAGCGGAACATACAGGCAGTCAAAGAACTATTTTCACGTTACCATGTGCAGGAGGAAGCACCAGATGAAGATGATATGCATGATATTCAGATCAAGGAAGCAGAAGGAGAAAGAGAAGTGGAATTTCCACCTTTAGAATCAGAAGTGATTGTTGCGTCGATCAAGGTGAAGAAGGTCAACATTGGGACAGTGGAGAATCCCAAAATGGCCAACATTGGAGACTACAGGGATGAACAAATAGTCAAAACCATAACATAGTTACTGCGCGAGTACAACGATATGTTCCCCACAACATTTACAGAAATGAAGGGTATAGCAGGAGATCTAGGAGAAATGAAGATACCACTCATATTTGAAGCGAGACTGATCAGACAACGACCATATAGATTAAACCCGATATATAAGCAGAAATTCAAAGCTAAGATCAACAGGATGCTCGAAGTCAAAATCATAGAACCTGTGGAAGAATCAAAATGGATAAGCCTGATGGTAGTTCAGGAGAAAAAATAAGGCGGGACAAGAATATGCGTCGACTTGAGGAAGTTGAATGATGCATGCCTACATGACCTATTCCCTACACCTTTCATGGATGAAGTGTTAGAGAATGTAGGAGGACACGAAGTTTACTCATTCACTGGTGGATTCTCAGGCTACCACCAGATCAAGATAGCATAGGAAGACAGATACAAGACCATGTTTGCTACAGAATGGGGATCCTACTAGTACACAGTGATGTTGTTTGGACTAAAGAATGCACTAGTAATATTTTCCAGAGTATTCATCTCTGCATTTAAGGATTTTATCCACCAATTTCTACAAGTATACTTGGATGATTGGACAGTGTATAGTTTGTTGAAAGACCATGTAGAGGTCTTGCGGCTGATGTTAGAAAGGTGCAGACAATGCCAGATATCATTAAACATCAAGAAGTGCATCTTTGGAACACCGTTTGGGATACTATTGGGCCATATAGTATGCAAACGAGGCTTACTAGTATATCCTGCAAATATTGCAGTAATTGTTAACTTGCCACCACCAAAGATAGTTCATCAACTAAGAGCGGCATTGGGACACAGAGGATAATACAGAAAGTTTATCAAAGGGTACGCGTAGATTACTTTTCCAATGGAGAAATTGTTAAGGAAAGATACAAAGTTTCAATGGAATGAAGATTGTCAACACGATCTGGATACACTGAAAGAAAAGATGGTCATCACACCGATACTAGTATTTCTAGACTGGGAGAAGACATTCCACGTACACGTGGATGCATCAACCATAGCACTTGGATCTATTTTGGCACAGCCAGGAGGAAGATATTTGGATCATCCTATAGAGTTTGTGAGAAGAAAACTATCAGAATCAGAATAGAACTATAACACTACAGAGAGGGAAGGCCTAGCTATGGTCTATGCATTGCAGAATTTCAAACACTATTTACTAGGAAAACATTTTAATATGTTCACAGATCACTAAGCCCTTAAATACCTAGTCAACAAGTCAGTGTTGGGAGGGGGAATATGTCAATGGTTATTATTGTTTCAAGAATTTGATTTGAAGTAACAGTCAAGCTCGGAAAGTTGAATGCAAGACCTGACCACCTATCAAGGGTCACAAATGGAGAAGAACCTACAAATTTAGAGGACAACTTTCCGAACGCACAGCTATTTTCAGTCCAAATTACTGATGAACGCTTTGCATATATCATCCAGTACTTGAGTATAGGTATTGTGCTGCAGGAATATAACACCGAGCAGAAAAAAAACCTGGTAATCTGGGCCGCAGACTATTATCCGATCGCAGGACACTTATACAAAATGGGAGCAAATAGAATCTTGTGAAGATATGTGCTATAACATGAAAGACCAAGGGCTTTAGCAGAAGCCCGTGAGGGAATAGAAGAGGACATTATGTAGGCAAAGATACCATGCAAAAGGTATTGCACGCAAGACTATGGTGGTCGACCATTCACAGAGATTCGAAAGAGTACTGCCAGAGATGTGATGTCTGTCAAAGGGTTGGTAAACCCAATAGAAGGGATGAGATGCCATTACGACCACAGGTAAATTTGTAGGTATTCGACAAATGGGAAATCAACTTTATGGGACCAATCAACCCACCATCCAAAATAACAAGAGCAAGGTACATTATCACTGTGACAGAATACCTGACAAGATGGGCGTAAGCAGCACTAGTGAAGGATTGCAACGCAGTAACAATGACACATTTTATATTCGAACAAGTAATCACTAGATTTGGTTTCCCAAGAATTTTGATGAGCGACCAAGGCACTCACTTCCTTAACAGTACCATCAAGACCATGACTGAGGAGTTTGAAGTCCGCCATCAAAAGATCACTCCATATCACCCACAGGCAAATGGAACAGTAGAAGCATTTAACAAAATCCTTGAGAATGCGCTGACAAAGATCTAAAATTTCAATGGGGATGATTGGGACCTCAAAATACCGATAGTATTGTGGGCATACAGGACCACATGCAAGAAGTTGACAGGACACATGCCATTCAAACTAGTATATAGACAAGAAGCAGTTGTGCCATTAGAATTTATGGTGCCCAGTCTACGTGTAGCATCAATTACACACATGACAGAGTGAGGCGCAGTACAAGAGAGACTAAATCAGTTGATGATCATGGAGGAAGATAGGATCCTAGCAGGGTTCCACCAACAAGTTCAGAAAGCAAGGGAAAAATCTTGGCATGACAGACACATCAAGAAGAAAACTTTCAAAGAAGGAGACTTAGTGTTGATGTATGACAGCAAATCCATTCAGCATCCAGGAAAACTCAGATTGCACTGGTTAGGACCATACGAAGTAAAATCTGTCACATATGGGGGAGCAGTATAGTTGAAACACTTAGGGGGCGCAGAAATCATAAGGATGATCAATGAAAGCCAACTGAATTTGTACAAGGACAATCGACCACCCATAACTTGAAAGTCACTGCGTAGTTAAAAAAAAAAAAGCAGGATATTAAACAACACCAACAAAGGTTCATTGCGCCGAAAGGAGAAGGAGCACACACACTTAGGAATACAAATCCAGTGAAGACAAGGCCAATGGTCAATTCAAAACAGAAACGATCAGGAAAGGTAAAGACAACAAAAGAAGTGCTAAGAGGCGAAGGAAAGCATAATTGAATGTCGGAAATGGTCGATGGGACGTCGCATTAATCGTGCCAACTCGAGACGATGAGGGAAAGTAATGGAAAGTACTGGGGAACCGGAGGTTCATTGAATCTGTAATAAAGGTAGTGTCTTTGACAAGCTTCACATGATGCCCATACAAAGCAAGGACGCGGGAGAAAAAATCTTATTATGAAATTGGAAAAGGCAAAGAGCGATAGAGCATACAAAGCACAGAACGAAGTTCACAGAGATTGCAGAGGCCAAGGAGCTCGACGGATTATCTACTTTCACCACCATGGCACCACCCAAACAAGTCAAACTAAGCCAGAATGCCCAAAAATCCAGAGTTAGGACTAGGGCACAAATACAATCGCAGAAAAGCGAACAGCAGTCGCCAGAATTCGTCAATGTGGATGAAATCCCATCACTGGATACAACACCAATAAACCCCACACCCATTGTGGAGGAAACCCAGCAGACAGCACAAAAAAACATGGACGTGGATATGCCAGAAGAGGAACACAGCCGACAAAACGAGGGCATAGTCAGCCAAGTGCAACCAGAAAACCCTAAGGAAGCCCCAAGAGTCAATGGGATAGCTCTGAATCATGAAGCAGCAGTCGAGCCAGACGAATCACAGACAACCGTGTCAGAACACCCACAGAAGGGAATAGTGGAAGACGTCACAAGCCAGCCAGAAAAGTATGTCGAATAAAGACCAATGGAGATTGGAACCTCGAGACAACCACCACAACGAAAGGGAAAGCACACAGTACCTAGGTCACCGTGCAAACAACTCGTCGCAACAATTGTGTTGTCGCACATACCAGAAGGGGTACGGGTAAAAGAAGATTTGTTAGGGTATGTAGAAAAACTAAAGTACTCATACCATGATGTAATGGGCATGGACAAGATCTCGGAGTTCGTGAAGCAAGTCTACCTACAGACTGTGGGTCTAGATGCATTTGGGGCACCGATTCATCAACCACTCCAGTGGGCAGCAGGATTGGAAAAAATAGGGATTTTAGATCTGTTGGAACTACCACACTTTGGCAGAGGATAGTATGTGAACAGTTGTGTCAAACAGTTGATGGTGGTTGCACATGACAGAGATATATGATTGGACAAGCTCATCTCAATAGACGTAGAGCTCATTACACACATCACAGGGCTTCCATCACAGGGCATGGATCCCACACAATTTCTCAACGATAAAACAAAGGAGAAAGCACTTGCTGAGGTGATGAAAAATAAATACGACACCGAAAGGGGGATGCGTGGAATCATCATCAAATGGATTAGTGACATTGCGACAAAAATGGCCGCAAAAATCATGGCCTGCAAGCTACTCAGAAAATTACACAAGGAGGAAGTCTCGGTCGGGGTTGTCGCAGTTGCAACATAATGTGTCGAGAGAACCACAGTCAGTTGGGCCCCTTATCTTTTGAATTTGTTTCTAGACGACTACAAGGATGTGAAAGATCTGGGAACAAAATTTCATTACTCGTGGTTGATCATGTTGATAGCCATTATGGGATGGAAGGAACCTGTTAGCGACATTTCTTGTAAAGGGGGGTAAAATGCGAAGGAATGGGTTAAAAACCCACTTGCCCTAAGTTCGAGATGCAAAATGCACCTGTGTTTAAATGGCAATCAAATCTGGACAGTAGGAATTAGAGCGCTCGGATCAACGTCCCACATTAGATTCTAGAACCCCCCCACCTTTCTACCTTTAAGCGGAAGGGGGGGGGTCCAGAATCGACGGCACACCTCTTCAACGGTCATGATCAGAGCACCCAGATCAACGGCGCATAAGGCAATTCCAGACCCCCCTCGCCTTTCTACCTTTAAGCGGAGAGGGGGGGTCCGGAATCAGGCGCGCATCTTCCCAACGGCCGAGATCAAAGCGCCCGGATCAACGGCACTCAGGCGATCCCATCCCTCTCAGCTTCTCTGCTTTTAATCGACGTGGGCCTTTCCCCCCGTCATGTCATCCTCCCGAGCCGCCTCTCCCCTGCTGCCATGTGTTCCCCTCCCTCCATGACACCTGTCCATTCATCCTCTTGTCACACTTTGTCCTTTTTCTCATTTTCACTTGACACCTCATGCCAAGTGTTCTTCATCTCCCAACTCGCCCCTCCTCCTCCTTCAGTCCCGCCTCCTTATGACTTCCCCGTCATCTCCCTATGTCACTATGCCTCGTCGTAAGAGCACCTCAGCCCTCTCCCTCAGGCTATGTATGGTCGTCTCTGCTCCATATCCACTCAAGCCCCGCGCTCCATGTCTCCTTTGCCCATCCACCACCCCTCATTATACGCCCCAGCCTTCGTATTGGCCTCCACGTCTGTTCATCAGTCCGTTAGGCTAATCCAGGTGGCAGCGCGAGGGACCCTCCACGTCTTAAAAGTGCCAAGTTAGTCGGGTCGTTCTCAATCCCAAGGAAGCAATTATTAAAGAAAATGGTGGTGGTTAGACATCATCTCTACCATAAAGGGAAAGTCTGACGACGAATTAAAAGCACGTCGATTCGCCCATGGGATTGTCAGGAGTTCGATTGCGTCTGCCATAGGTGCACGATCATTCAGAGACTGCAGGTGCAGATTGTCGAAATCCATGCAGACGCAATGTTTTTAATGCGACGTCTCGATTCTGTTGATGTGGTTGTTTTGATTATATGTAGGCGTTTTTGCCATTTTTGTATCTATCGATGGTAGAGCGAAGCTCCCGACTGTAAAGTTTTAACAACCATTCTAGTTCCCTGGTTGTGCATCTGTGTATGAGATTTCTTGTTTTATGACAAACAGTTTTCCTACTCCATCTAAGCTTTCATCTCATACTAGGGAGTTAATGATCGACTGATTCGCATGAATTGTTGCAATTATGTCATGATAAAGGATTTATCGTTGCATCGTTGTATACTCTGTTTTTCTATGTTTGAATGTAAGAAGATCTTACGTTTGGATGCTTTCTTCCCAGTCTGTTGGAAACCTGTTGTTTACGATAGACCCTTGCACTCTTCTTATACAAGTCTTCCCCCTAATCACCCTTATTACAACTCACTGTTTGAAGTTTATCTAAGACCTCACTTGCCCATGCATGCCTGGCCTAGTTTCAGAGTTGAAACGATATTGTTCTAAGTTTACTTCCATTTGATCATCCCTTTTATAAACAAATTGTGACATAAACTGATGGGCGTCGGACTCTGCTCCTGCTGCAATCCAGGGGTGACTTCTGACGCTAACATTTCTGGCGTCGTTGCCAGGGACAAAGTTGAAAATTTTCCCCGGGATTGAACGACATTGAGCCTCTGATTCCGAAGGTGCATCAGGTATCAGAGCCTTTTAAAGATTGTTGCTGTGCACCTGGCGACTCCATTATGACGACTCCACTGTGGCGAACCTGCCATGTTAATTGTGGCTTTCAGAGGTAGACACACGCGGTCTCATCCACAGTTGCCTCTGGCTACACCTGAAACTGATCCATAGGTGGTTCTCAAAAAAGGAAAGGCCCCTGAAGAAGAAGCTCCCACCGCCGAAACAAGTAATCCGTCATCTCCTTCTGTAAGAACTCCATTTTCTCCTCCTCAGTTTCTTAATAGACCTCCTTCAAAGGTTTCCCGTTTCCTGAATTTTGGGAGTGTTCCTGATGAGTTTTCCGCTCCTAGTCTGGGATTGGAGGGAGAAATCCTTGTCACTCCCCTCTCCTCTGAAGTTGTTCCTTGGCGTAGACCCGGGACTACAGAAGATTTCCCCACTCCTGCACAAAGAGGAGCGACTGTTGACTTGAGATTGTTAGCCTTCTCCTTAAATCCTCTCTTGTTTCCCACTCCACTTCGAGACTCATTCCCAGCAGACCCTTCGCGAACTCCTTCTCCTCCAAGTTCTCCTCCACCTAATATTCCTATGGCTGGTGCTAATCCCCCTATGACTAGAATGGAGGTTATTATAGCCGCTAGGTATGCTCCCCTTGTGTTACCTCAGCCCCTCAATGCCCTCCCGGCAGATGGTTACCTCAAGAAACTACCCAAGTTCACGGGTGAGGGGGACGTAACGGCAGATGAACACCTAGAAGCCTTTTACAGTTTCACAGATGATAATGTCATCATGCATGCAGACGTATGGATGAGGATTTTTGTCCATAGCCTCCAAGGCGAAGCTAGAAAATGGTTCAAGGCCCTGCCCCCTGGATCTATTGATGGGATCGAAGCTTTAGATAATGCCTTTTTGAGACAGTGGGGAGATAAAAAAGATTTCATGTATTATATGACAGAGTTTGGATCTTTGAAGAGAAAAGAAGGAGAGTATGTCTCTGACTTCTCCAAGAGATTCAATAAAATGTATAATAAAATTCCTGCTGAGATAAAGCCCTCAGAAGCCTCGGCTAAGATCACTCATGCTAGTGCTTTTGATCCTGATTTCTGCCTACTGCTGAGGGAGAGAAGAGCCACTACCCTGGCCCACATGCAAGATGCAGCCGTGGAAGTAGAATCTAACATATTGGTTGTTGACCGACTCAGGAACACTGTTTATAGAAACATATCTAAGAAAAGGCTTGAAGCCTCCCCATCCAGTTCCTCTCCCATGCCCCATCAGACAGATGAGACAGCTAGAGTACTAAAATCACTTTCTGCCAGGATGGAAAGGTGGGAGTTAGAAGGGAAGCCCATGTACAGAAATCCCCAGAATGTTGATAATAGAGGTTTTAGGAGACCTAATAACAATGGACCACAGGCCTTCCCAAGGGAACAAATGGGAAAAGACAGAGAGGATCAAAGGATTCAAACCCCTCTCCAAAATAACCTGGTTACTCATGAGGAAGGGGAGGAGATAGACAAATTTGACCCTGAAATTCATTGTGTTGAAGAAACTCCTCCTTTTCCCCATTTAACTTAGTCTGCATATGAAAAATCCCTAATGAACATTCAGATCCATGAGTTAGGAAAGGGAGAAAGGGTCGGTCACACCTCTAACAGATACAATCTCAGGTCAAGAAAGAAACAAGGAGACTTTGACAGCCAAGACCAGCCCCTCATAGCAGATAGGCCTACTAAAACTGCAGCAACCACAACTAAAGAAAAGAGAACTCGGAGTGCTTTGCCAGCAGCCAAAGAACCTGTCGTTGAGGTAAGGGAAGCTCCTAAGCCTATTTCCTCCTTTAATTTTGAGCATGAAATTCAAAAGATCAGGATTCCCGTCCCCATCTCTGAGCTAGTTAAAAATGAAGACTTTAAAAGGTCCCTCTCTAAGCTGCTACAATCTGAGTCCCCTCAGCCTCCCTCTGACTCAGTGAACCTTCAAGATGAGAAGCCAGTCGTCATCCTAGGTCCCATGGTAGAAGACAGAGATGATTCATCCCCTCCCTTCTACACCTCCCTGAACATACATGATAAAGTGTTGCATAATTGCCTCATGGATTCAGGAGCTTCCCATAACCTTATGCCCAAGATAGTCATGGAAGAACTAGGACTAGAAGTGACCAGGGCCTATCATGATTTGTACTCTTTTGATTCTAGGAGGGTGCAATGTCTGGGAGTCATCAAGGACCTGGTGGTTTCTTTGTTTCAGCTGCCCATGAAGAGTGTGGTCATGGACATTGTGGTAGCTGATGTTCCCCCCAAGTTTGGCATGTTGTTGTCAAGGTCTTGGATTAAGAGACTTGGAGGAATGTTACAGATGGATCTCATATATGCCACCATTCCAGTTTTTGGAGGGGAACACAGGAGGTTGTACAGAGAAGCCCAGCTAGCCTATATTGTCAGTGATGAAGCAAACCCCATTAATCACCCCATCTTTGCACTTGACACCGATCTAGGGTCTAGTTTGTTGCAGATTACTGAAACTTCTAAGGCCCATTTATAGATCAGAAAGCAGCCCATTCTTAATCAGGAGATACCTCCTCCAACCACCTCTGTTTGGAAGATGTTCTTTGACGGAGCTTCCTCCAGTATAGGTGCAGGGGCTAGAGTAGTTTTCATATCGCCCTGTCAAGAGACCATATCTCTGTCATACAAGCTGGAATTTGAAACCACCAACAATGTGGCAGAATATGAAGCTCTTGTTCTGGGTATGAGGGCTGCAAAAGAAAGGGGAATAAAGGAGATGGTTTTGTTTGGAGATGCGGAATTGGTCATCCAACAGGTCAAGAATGTTTATCAAGCTAAGCATCCTCGGCTTAGAAGCTACAGAAATGAGGTATGGGACTTGATTGATAATTTCTTCTCTGCTTTCAACATTGTTTTTGTCCCAAGGGAAGAGAATACCGCAGCCGACTCCCTAGCGTCTCAGCCAGTTTTTTCAGGATCCACCTGCCACCAAAGATTAATGGTGAGGTCG
This sequence comes from Picea engelmannii, assembly GCA_009831015.1. NCBI lineage: Eukaryota > Viridiplantae > Streptophyta > Pinopsida > Pinales > Pinaceae > Picea > Picea engelmannii. Next base: position 9,168 of record ML824477.1, on the reverse strand, counting down.
AGGTAAGATACAGGCCATCCATCCCGGACAACATAAAGCATTGGAAGGTATTCGAGGACGATCTTGAAATCAAAAAATTTCTTCAGTCCATCGATGAGTTTTCTACATTGCACATTGATCAGGACCCTGATCTCAAAGGTGACCCCCCCTCTAAGGTATTCTTAAATAAAATTGTTTATCACCAGATCATTCAACTACCTAGCAATCACATTCCAAGAGGACTAGTCCCTTTAGAAAGACTGTTCGACAAAAATGATGTGGCAGTAAAGGGTGGTGTTTCAAATGAAGATGTTGACACAGCTGAATGCAACATTGGCACACAGGAAGAACCTAAGTTTGTCAAATTGTCAAGCAGCCTGACCAATGAACAGAGGGCAGAATATACTGAGTTATTAAAGGAATTCGTTGATGTGTTTGCATGGGCCTATGAATATCTAGAGACTTATGACACATCTGTCATTCAGCATAAGATCCCACTGAAAGAAGAGGCTAAGCCATTCAGGCAGAAGCTGAGACAGATAAATCCCATGTTGCTACCAGTCATGGAGAAAGAAGTGAAGAAATTGCTAGATGCCCAAATCATTGACCCCTTGAGATTTTCTGAATGGGTGGCCAATTTGGTCCCAATAAGGAAGAAAAGTGGAGAAATCCGACTCTGTGTTGATTTCAGGAACCTGAACAGGAGCTCAAGGAAAGATAATTATCCCCTGCCCAACATGGAACACATATTGCAGAAGGTCACCGGTGCATCTAGAATATCCATGATTGATGGTTTTTCTGGTTATAACCAGATATCAGTCATGCCTGAGGACAGGGAAAAAACGACCTTCACCACTCCTTGGGGCACATTCATGTATGCCAAAATGCCTTTCGGATTGATGAATGCAGGAGCAACATTTCAGCGAGCCATGGACATAGCCTTCATCGGGGAGAAGGACCAGTTTGTGGTAATCTATCTGGATGATATCACAGTCTTCTCCAGGACAGACAAAGAGCACCACTGTCATCTGAGGAGAGTTTTCTTGAAGTGTCGGAGGTTTGGCCTATCCCTGAACCCCAAGAAATCTTTGTTTGCTATGAAGGAGGGGAAGTTATTAGGCCATATAGTATCAGCAGAGGGAGTGAGGATTGATCCTAGCAGGGTAGAAGTGATTCAAACCCTGCCACTTCCCAGATCTAAGAAGGAAGTTCAGGCCTTTTGGGGGAAGATTAATTTTCTGAGGAGATTTGTTTCATGTTTTGTTGAGCTCGTGAAACACATCACAGCCATGCTCAGGAAGGAAAATGAAGTTAGATGGACTGTTGAATCATGGGAATCTTTCATCCTAATAAAGAAAGCATTGACTGAGGCACCTGTGCTAATCAGTCCTGATTATTCCAAAGATTTCCTGATTTTTTCTTTTGCTTCTTATGACGCAGTAGCAGCGGTCTTGTTGCAGAAAAATGAGGAAGGGCGAGAACAACCCATTTCGTTCTTTAGCAAGGCTTTAAGAGATGCAGAAGTCTGGTACGAGATCATGGAGAAGCAGGCCTATGCCTTGGTGAAAGCTCTCAAAGATTTCAGAGTCTATGTTTTGCACTCAAAAGTCACCGCATATGTTCCTTCGGCCTTTGTGAAGGACATTCTTATACAGCCTGACATAGACGGGAGGAGAGGAAAATGGATAGCCAAGATCTTAGAGTTTGACCTGGAGATTAAGCCCACCAAGTTGATAAAGGGGCATGGTTTGGCCAAGTTGTTGGCTGAATACAATTGCAAAGCCTTGGGGATTAACTTCATCAATGAGCAAGCTGAGTCATCCAACAAGAATTCTCAGGGTGCCCTATCACTGACAGCATGCCCCTAGTACAAGGATATCTTGTACTTTCTGCAAGAATTGAGGCCTCCAGATGGAATGGGAAAAAGCAAGGCGAGAGCTTTAAAGCTCAAGGCAATCAGATATTGCCTCATTGACCAAGCCTTGTACTGGAAAGACCCTCTAGGGGTATTTTTGAGATGCCTGGACCCGCAAGAAGCCCAGAAGGTTATGTTTGATTTCCACAGCAGTATTTGCAGAGGTCATCATTTCTGGAAGACCACAGCTCATAAGATCCTCCAGGCTGGGTATTATAGGCCCACTTTATTCCCCGATGTCTGCAGAGAAATCAGAGCTTGCATCAAATGCCAAAAGTTCTCAGGAAAGTAGCAGCTCAAATATCTGCCATTAAAGCCTGTAGTAGTTTCAGCACCTTTTTAGCAGTGGGGATTGGACTTCATTGGAGAAATTCATCCTCGCTCAAGTGGCCAGTACAGATGGATCCTGACTGCGATAGACTATTTCACCAAATGGATAGAAGTTGTCCCCACTAGGAGAACTTCCCACAAAGTAGTTATCAGCTTCCTGGAGGATATCATAGCCAGATTTGGCTATCCTAGCAAAATTGTCACTGATAATGCCCCCCCCCCCCTTTCAGTCCGAACCTCTGGTCAAGTTTTGTGAACAGTTTGAGATTTCACTGATCCACTCTACTCCCTATTATCCTCAAGGAAATGGACTAGCGAAGTCTTCCAATAAAAGTCTGATCAAGCTCGTCAAGAAATTACTGGAAGACAATAAAAGGGCCTGGGATTCCAAGCTCAAATTTGCTCTATGGGCTGATCGGGTGACAACGAAAAGGTCCCTTGGCATCTCACCTTTCCAACTTGTTTATGGAACAGAGGTTGTTTTCCCTACTCAGCTCGCTTTGTCTGTGGCGAAATTCCTCCAGGACCTAGAAGGAGAACCTAAATATATGATCAGAATGATTCATCAGATGGTGGAAGTACAGCAGATCAGGGAATAGGTCATGAACAGGGCCTATAATCATCATTAGAAGATCAAGAAAAACTTTGACAGGAAGGGCAGAAAGAAAGATTTCGATTTGGGTGATTTGGTGCTCAAATGGGATGCACCCAGGCAGGAAAAGGGCAAGCACGGTAAGTTTGATGCCCTCTGGCTTGGGCCTTTCAAGATCTCTGAAGTATTTTCAAACAACACTTACATGTTGCAGGATTTGGAAGGAAAAGAAGTTTTTAATGGCCCAGTAAATGGGCATTTCTTGAAAAAAATGTTTTTTGTGAGCCGCAGTCGGTTCTTTTGTTTTTGTAAATATTGTTTTTGTTTTTATCTTAATAAATGACTCCATAGCCCAACAGCAAGGCACTGAATCTGCAAAAAGAGTCCTTAGATCATCACAGGGACGACTCTATCCCCCATGGAGCCTAATGTTAGCGACATTTCTTGTAAAGGGGGGTAAAATGCGAAGGAATGGGTTAAAAACCCACTTTCCCTAAGTTCAGGATGCAAAATGTGCCTGTGTTTAAATGGCAATCAAATCTGGATGGTAGGAATTAGAGCGCCCGGATCAACGGCCCACATTGGATTCCAGAGCCCCCCCGCCTTTCTACCTTTAAGTGGAAGCAGGGGGGGGGGTCCGGAATCGAGGGCGCACCTCTTCAACGGTCACGATCAGAGCGCCTGGATCAACGATGCACAAGGCGATTCCGGACCCCACCCCCCCCGCCTTTCTACCTTTAAGCGGAGGGGGGGGGTCCGGAATCAGGCGCGCATATTCCCAACGGCCGAGATCAAAGCGCCCGGATCAACGGTGCTCAGGCGATCCCATCCTTCTCAGCTGCTCTACTTTTAATCGACGTGGGCCTTTCCCCCCGTCATGTCATCCTCCCGAGCCGCCTCTCCCGTGCTGCCATGTGTTCCCCTCCCTCCATGACACCTGTCCATTCATCCTCGTGGCACACTTTGTCCTTTTTCTCATTTTCACCTGACACCTCATGCCAGGTGTTCTTCATCTCCCAACTCGCCCCTCCTCCTCCTTCAGTTCCGTCGCCTTATGACTTCCCCGTCATCTCCCTACGTCACTATGCCTTGTCGTAAGAGTGCCTCAGCCCTCTCCCTCGGGCTATGTATGGTCGTCTCTGCTCCATATCCACTCAAGCCCCACGCTCCATGTCTCCTTTTCCCATACACCACCCCTCATTATATGCCCCAGCCTTCGTACTGGCCTCCACGTCTGTTCATTAGGCCGTTCGGCTAATCCAGGTGGCAGCGCGAGGGACCCTCTACGTCTTAAAAGTGCCAAGTTAGTCGGGCCGTTCTCAATCCCAAGGAAGTAGTTATTAAAGCAGTTGGTGGTGGTTAGACATCATCTCTTCCATAAAGGGAAAGTCCGGCGATGAATTAAAAGCACGTCGATTCGCCCATGGGACTCTCAGGAGTTCGATTGCGTCTGTCATAGGTGCACAATCATTCAGAGACTGCAGGTGCAGATTGTCGGAAGCCATGCAGACGCAATGTTTTTAATGCGACGTCTCGATTCTATTGATGTGGTTGTTTTGAGTATATGTAGGCGTTTTCGCCATTTTTGTATCTATCGATGGTAGAGCGAAGCTCCCGACTGTAAAGTTTTAACAACCATTCTAGTTCCCTAGTTGTGCATATGTATATGAGATTTCTTGTTTTATGACAAACAGTTTTCCTACTCCATGTAAGCTTTCATCTCATACTAGGGAGTTCATGATCAACTGATTCGCATGAATTGTTGCAATTATGTCATGATAAAGGATTTATCGTTGCATCGTTGTATTCTCTGGTTTTCTGTGTTTGAATGTAAGAAGATCTTATGTTTGGATGCTTTCTTCCCAGTCTGTTGGACATAGGGAGAGGAATCAAGGCAAGAACATCCACATGATGAGGAGGCAGGTCATGAAGAGACATACTTGCAGGGGCATAGGGAGAGGAATCAAGGCAAGAACATCCACATGATGAGGAGGCAGGTCATGAAGAGACACATCCCCAAGAAGTCATGGTGCCCAAGAAACCAAGGATGGGCCAGACCAAGCCAAAGCAAACGAAAGGGGGGACATCTAAGATAGGAACCCAGAAGGGGAAGAAGAATAATACACAGGTGCCCCAATAACAGCAGAAACTGGCTGAGGCAGTGAAGGGGACTACACCAAGTCCTAATCCGCAAGAACCAATCCCGTCTAAGCGACCAGCTACTCAAACTGGGGGTGCACGCAAGAAGATGAAGGTGCATAGAACACCTCCCGAGTACACGATTACGGAGGACGATGCAGAAATGATAGCCCAAATGGTTCAGGATCGCGCATCTAAGGATTTTGAGAATGTTGTGTGCCACAGGGATAAAATTCAAGAGGATATGACAGACATGCGACATCTCCTCAAGCAAATCAGGGACGTGTAGGCAACCAGCAGTAGCATAGAAACAGGGCCATCAGCATCACAGACAGGAGGAGAACCATAAGCAAATGAGCAGGATACAGTACACACAATACCACAGTTGAGTGAAACATTTCACATCACACCCATCATGTTGCACATGAATGAGATCATGGGGCAGACACCCCTAAAGGAATTAGCTCAATTACAATTGGTATTGTTGTGGATACCATCCAAGCCTCTTCAAAAACTACAGGTTAGTATTACCCAGGAACTACAATCTTGTGCATGCACAGACATAGTTGAATTACAACAGGTAAAGGATAAACGGGACGAGATGGAATTGATATATGAGTAGGCCAAGCTCGAGACCAAAGAGGAGAGGGAACACGTGAACGGATTGGAACAAAAATTGGTCGGAGCCTACGAGAAGATTCCAAAGACCGCGTAGAGGGTCGAACTCACAACAACAGAGAAGATTGATTAGATTGTGCAGACAATCGATCAATATCAGCATGAGATCGAGAATCTTTGTGAGCATCTCATACCTACCACGCCACCGGAGGTAAGGGATAAAAGGAAGCAGGAGGCAATATAACAGATACAAGAGATAGAAAGACAAGTCCACGCAGCGGCCGACCTGTTCAACAAAGTAGCACAACTATGGACGAACATGGAAGAGGATTAGCAGGTCTAGAAATGGGACAAGGAAGAAGAAAGGATCAATGTAGATATCCAAGACCTCAAGCAGAGGAAGAAGACAATGCCCATCACAGAGCGAGTCAAAGGGGCACAAGATATGAAGAAACTGCAGACAAAACTCGTCACTGCGCAGACGCAAAAAAAGGAATGCCAAGCTCAAATGGAATCACTCCAAGAGTGAGTAGCAGAGTTCATTGCATAGGAAGAAGAAGCCAAGACATATATGGCACAGGCCTAAGCAGAGTGTGCAGGGTTGATCAATGACGAGATTGCAGTACAGACAATGGACGCACTCAAGGAGAAAATCGTGCAAGCTCAAACACAAGAAACGGAGCTCAGGGAGAAGTTCCACGTGATCACCAGGAAGATCGATGAAGCACACAAAGGTTAGGTGGATCGGGACGAGCCACATATCAATGTTGGGGGCCTCCTGGAAATGGGCCAAAGTAGAAAGAAAGGTTATTTTGGGAAAGAAGTCATGCACGAGGAAAGCGATAGCTAGAAGAAAGAGCAGCACGTGCGCATGCATGGAAGACCTAACGGCATTAGGGTTAGGGTTTTTGCAATACATTGTAATGGCTAGCGAGCCAGAAATGTATAAATATAGATACCTAGGTCTCATAGAGGGGGCTAGCAGAAAGAAGTAGAGACCGGATTCAGACAGGATATAGCGAGTCTAGATGGGGAGTCATGTTTTGATAGCTAGTTGTAATATTTTTCTATACGACCTAATTTTGTAAGTTGTTGAGATGGAGAGGAGTAAGGAGGGTGGATCTTGAGGGTTAGATCACAGGCCGAGGAGCCTGGTGCAATCTAATCAGCCTCATAATAGATCTTGACCCAACTGAGAAGAGTGGTAAAGCGCGCAGCGCTATAGTTTTGGAACTGCCATAATAAAAAGAGCTTGAGAGCCAGATCTTTGTGGACATAGCCCAAGAGGGGGTGAACCATGGTAAAACTTGTGTTATGTGATTGAATGCATGTGTTTCCTTACTGTTTTAGTAGTTGCTGATATGTTAAATGAATGAGTTGATTATATTCCATGCATAATCGCGAATGACAGTTTATGGCGTTAATAAGTTAAAATATAACTCTCAACGCACACTTCTCATATCTCCGCTCAATCTTGGGCTGAAAACACATGAGTATTTCAGCCACCCATTAATACTATCTCAGGTTATACTGCGTAGTGCACTTTGTGCACTACGTTGCCTTCTTGTTCACCAAGAGGGACGATAGTTTTAGAGGCTTTGTTATAACCCCAGTAAACATGAACCCTAGGTCAATCAAGTGAAGATATAAACTCAAACAAATAAATATTAACCAACATTGTTGAAGGGAGGAATCACATTCTTTTGACTCTGAAGGTATTCAGGAAAATGTTGTGAACCCCCACTCCAAATAAAAATCTCTGGCTTTTGAATCTTGACACTTTTTTGGATGCTCAAGGTGGCATAGTGAATTTATTAAAGAACTGCATGGCATCATCTTCGACAATGCCAGCTGATACTACGCACATTTACATATGCGTGTTATCTAATCCATATCGGGATTTTTGTTAACTTTTCTCACGATTGGTGGGGCGGGATTCCACATCCTAAATCTCGAGGTATGTTCTGTATGTTCTACACTTCTCTATTCAAATGAAATTATTATTTGACTGGGAATAAATCATCTTGAATGGGATTTCTTATCAAATTTCAAATTACATGAAGACAAAGAGGTTTTTATGACCTCCTATTTTGTGTTTGTTGTGGCATGTTGTAATGTTTTTGAATGATTTTCCCCAAGGGGTAATGGTGATGTTGACAATGACCCTGTCCAATTCTAGTATTTTGTGTTATGGAGGCACAAGGCACCATTCCACTTTTACCAAGAACAAGGTAAATTCATCAAAAAAATCAAACACATTCTTATGGGAACACCACCAATGAGAATTTGACATGAAGCTTTAAATTTTCTCAAGGGAAAAATACATCTATGTATATAAAGAGGAATCAACCTATATCATATTGTGCAGGTTTGAAGGAAAACCCTTCCTTCTTGCCAATTTTTTTTGTGACAGATATTTTGTTGTTGAAGTTTATAGACAATACAAGTCTTGGTATTCTTTCTTTGACCAAAAGAGGAAGTGACATTTTGTTTCCTTACCTTTTCGTGTCGTTGATATTTCAATTAGAGGCCTAACCCATTTGGCTGAAACTGTTGAATTATTGAATTCATTCCATTTGAAAGAAGTTGAATCCTTTAAAGGATTTGACCCCGGAGGAAAATTTTCTTCCCATTTATCTTCAATTGGCTATGGTTCTTTTTTTGCAAGAGTGCCAGAAATCACGAAGAGAGTGGGTGATAATGATACCAAGAAAGCAATTTCCAAAAAAGAGAAACAAATTTGTGATGATGATTTAGTCACACATATCAGTTCAAATACCCAATTTAAGAAGACAAAGTTGAATAAGTAATGTCAAAAAGGAAAGTGTAAGAAAAGAGGAAAAATTGAGACTAATACTCATATTCGTTCTACTACCCTCCCACATAAGAGTTCCTCCTCTACCCAAAGAATCGAAGAGCTTAATGTGAGTAAAGGAGAGAATAATGAAAATTGTGCATGAGGAGGTAATGGAGATGGCCCCCTTATTTAAATATGGAGAAAACTCATACTATTAGACAGACGAAGAGAAAAAGGAGAAATAGCAACAAAAGTTCTCAAAACCCCAAAGTCCCAAAAGATTATTTTGTTGAGATGGAAATCTATAATAACAACCAAGTGCCCGAATGGGTGATAATATAAATAAATGGAAGTCGACAATTAGAAGAGGCGTTGGCCCATGAGGGACCAACAATTTTTTAGGAGAAATCTTTGACCTTGCATACAATAAAGAGGCTAGAAAATTGCAGATAGAGAAAATTCATGTTAAAAATAAGAAAGTCACAAAAAAATGGAGTTTAGAGGTGGATGTATCTGGAGTAGGACCTTCTATAATACTCAAGTTACATATCACCACTAGATATTCTTTGGCCCATTCTATTATGGAATGGGAATTAGAAAATATAATATTGAAAAAAGAGGATACGTGAATTGGAAAATGCTTTAAGTCCAAGACCATTATTGTTGGATCATGTTGTCATTGATGCCAATGGTTTGTCATTGATGCCAATGGTTTGATTACTTGGGAGATTGTTGGATCATATGTCATTGATGTAAATGGTTTGGTTTGATTGATGTCATTGGTTGATGTCAAGTAAT